>CAUYON010027009.1:0-12208 GCA_963573935.1 Arctocebus calabarensis | reverse complement strand
TCTTTATATAGTGATCAAGAAAATGCCATGAAGGCTATCTGTAACAGTACGATAAAAATATTTCTGAATGTATATGAAGCACATTGTGCCCTATGATTGCACCAATGTACACAATTATGATTCAATAAAATTATAAAAAATATATACATTATAATGGACCAACTATGGAAATCAGCTTCACCCTGTGAATTTTTACTTTTTGTTGTTTTCATTGTTGCTCTTTGTTTGATAACTTTCTTGAATTAACTTTGTAAAGTGTGTATTATCTATCATGGCAGTCACTGAAATCTCTGTTCTTAGTGATCAGCTAACGATTATAGACAGATTTCCTTAAAGCCCTTGGATTAGTAAGTCTTTGTGAGGGGTGCTGTGTTTATTGGGGCAGGCCTTTTGTGCTCCAGCATCCAGTTTACAACTGTGCCTTAGTCTTTGCTTCCTGCATGCACAGAGCAACAAGAGCAGACAGAAATGAGAGATTAGAACCTTCTAGGTCTTTGCAGGCATGCACATAACCTTACACATGTGCATAGACTTCTAAATCCCCAGAAATGTGTTGGAACTTTTCAGAACTCCCTATGAACATCTCATTCCCCAGATTTTCCTCTTTGTCAGCCTCTTGTTAGCCCCATCTAGTACTGCTTCCTTGGTGGTTGCAATGTTAAACATTTGCTGCTGATCATTTATGACATTTGTTCTAAAATACACCTGTTCTGTTCACACAGATCAATTTCTGAGTCAGCTACAATCAAGACAAATCTGAGAAAGAAACTTTTCAGGGAACCATCAGACAAGTCAAATAATGACAAATTTTCTGGAGATTGGGCTTTTAAAGAGAAAACCCCTTCTTCCTCCTCCACTGTCTGCTAGGCTGCTGGTTTTCACAACCACCATAGTTGTAAGGCTATTGGCTTTCAAGGCTACCATGAAACTGGGGAGAAGAGATGGGAATAGGGTTGTATATAAGATGCTGTAAAGCTTGTTCTACAATATTTAGCCATTTTTGTTGAATAAATAAACTTACTGGATTATTGCAAGCCTTTGGTTAGTTCAGAGTGCTAAAAAAGTTTTTTGACAATTTTTAGCAGTGTTCATGTTACTTTTATGCATGAGCAGACTTTCAGAGGTCCCTATTTCTCTATTCTGTCCTTAAATATTTTTTAATAGAAGTGTGTCAACATCAGAACAAATTTTATGGAAATCTAGCTTACCAGTGTCTGATGTCTTTATCTTGGCATGGAGATTGGTGAGCTAGAATGTGATAAACTGATCCAAAATGACCATACAATTAAGGAAGACCTAAGAACATTATCAAAAGAGAGAGGCCAAAATTTCAAAGACTCAAAAGGAAGTAACAGATGGACAGGACATGAGAATGACCTAATTGAGCATACAGGAGACCTCTTCCTCTGTGACTGTTTTCTCCACTTCTCCCATCCTCCATTTTCAACTGTGTACATCCATGACAAAGCACATGTGGTGTATAAGACGGGTTAGAATGGGGAAAGATAAATAAGGTGCAGTTGCGTTATCGAAATAAAGTTATCAAATTTTAAAGCACTTATCATATGTTAGCTGTCATAATCTTGACAAGACAAGAAAAGAATCTGTTTTATAATGGAGAAAAACTAGATTCTAGATAGGTAAATTATCTGCAATTATTAGGGCTAGCAACAGGTAGAGCTGCACCAAGCTCTTTTAATTTCTTGTCAAGTGCTTTTTGCACTATTAGATAATAAGAATATTAGGGGTGGGCGGTGCCTGTGGCTCAGTGGGTAGGGTGCCAGCACCATCTACTGAGGGTGGGGGGTTCAAACCTGGGCCTGGCCAAACTGCAACAAAAAAAATAGCCAGGCGTTGTGGCAGGTGCCTGTAGTCCCAGCTACAAGAGAATCGCCTAAGCCCAAGAGTTGGAGGTTGCTGTGAACTGTATGATGCCACGGCACTCTACCGAGGGCGATAAAATGAGACTCTGTCTCTACAAAAAAAAAGAAAAAAAATATATATATATATATGGGGAGTTTTAGCAGTAAGGAAGAGCCAATTTTGAAATGCTTTCTGGACAAAATATTACCAGGATATATCCGATTGGTTATATAAGATTAAAAAAGGGAAGATGCCCAAGGTTTGGAAAATATAATTCATGGGAAATGTAATTTTAATACATTGCAACCAACCACGATACAAACGCTTCTAATATGGGGAAATAAAGACCAAGTTGCTGTTAATTCAGTGAAAGAATCAGGAAAATACTTACTGATTACTTAATTTAAGCCAAAAATGTATATATTGTGTTAATTTTCCACTAGATATCAGTAGCATTAAACAATAAATAACAGTTGTGGTGGTTATTTGGAATTGGATATCTGAATTTATTAAACATTTGGGAGTATATATGGTCATTTGTTCCTACCTTCAGATTGTTTATTGTTTGTACATCAGTGGCTTGACATATCATATATTATTTAGAGCTGTTTTCAGTGTTTTATTATCTACATGATTATCGTTCTCCAGCCTATAGGGTAACTAAATTGTCATACTAAAGTATAAGGTTTGACGTCTTAGAAACTGGACCGGCAGGGGGCAGCACAGTCTTAACAATGGTTAGAATCTGGTCATTTGAAACAAGAGACAAAGTGTGGTGCAAGGGATTTCAAGTTTTTCAAGCATTCAAACCTTTAATTTCAAATGAAATATTTTTTATAACCCCCAAATATAAGGCAGATAAAAGCAATATTTTACTAACATAAATCTTGCTTTTATAATAGTTACATGTCATATCAAATGCTGAAATTCACAGGGTGTTTTTGATGGCACTAAAATCCACAGGAGTACAATTGCTGAATTCCTTTACAGATGAGGAAACTGATGAGTCTAAAAGATAGTATAAAACATCTCCAAGGTCATACAGATGGCAAAATATTAGCGCTTACACATAAACTCATTGTCTTACTGTTGCTCTGAAATGCAATCCAGTTTATTTCTTTTGTCTTAATTACTCAAATTTAGAGAAAAATTCTGATTCTTATTCACATAAATAAGGAGTTATAAATGCCACCTTTAAAAGAAAAAGCTTGCTCTGCAATCCTCAGTTATTTCTCAAACAGAAATGGGGAGTGAATTTTTACTCCAAGATATGTATAATATGCAATAAAAATAAAATGTGTCAATGTTCTCTAAGTGTTAATAAGTGGAATAACTACTAAACAAGTAAACACAGTTGTTCCAATTTTTTTAGATAAATGTAAGTAGGGAGATTCTAAATACTTTGCTAAAGCCACATTCCCATAACTGACAGACCCCCAGAAAAATAGTTTCAAAGTTTGTTTTTCTTACCAGCAAAAGCTCTATTTTATTCATTTTTATACTTGCATTGCTTTTATTTTTAAAAAAAGTTAAAGTTATATTTTGAAAATGACATTCAATAAATTTCACTAACCACAGTTGGAAAACCAGTAGTCTATGAATAATAGAATGTAATCTAAAACATAAAATACATTTACAAATACTGTGGGGCTCTTACAGTCTAATTGGCATTCTACTTAGTTTTATGATAGTAAAAACATACATATTTATACTAAAAAGTAGGTTTAGACCATCTCATTTAACACAAATTTATTTAAGAGAATATTTAACATATTTAGAATACAACAACTTGCTTGCATGGGAATAACTAATTGTAGCACTCTCTAAGCTTAGTGACCAATTTTAAAAGCTCACGTCTCCCCCAGATATGTACGTGATGAGGACATTTCTGGAGTACAGAGTCTTTACTACTTTAATAATCTCAAGATGTGTCACTAGTTACTCAGATGTCTGAGAACAGGCAAGCTTTTGCAGATTTTAAAAATTTGATAGAAATCAGGAAATCAGACAATTTTGAAGTAAAATTCTTAGTTCTTTATATATGCAAAAATCTTATATGGTTACTCCCTCTAGATCTTAAAAATTGATTATAATAAAACATTTTTAAATTTTGTGTTTTGCTACTGAGTAAAAAGAAAAATTTTTCACTTAAAATGTAAAACGTACAGAAAGACAGACTGCAAGTATCATCTTAAGTAGAGACTTATTAATTAGCTAAGTAAATTGTGGCACCTGCCCAAGCACTCCGTCATGCCACGCATTTGACCTTATGTTATTTTTTGAAGATGTGTATCTGAACATGTTACTTCCCAATTTTTAATGCCTCTCTTACTTCCACTGCTTGTAGAATAGGTCCAGTTTTTCTTACCATACATCTTTCACAGTGCGTTCTTTTCATTCAGCAGTATTTATTAAGTTCCTAAGTGATAGGTACTGTATCCATTTGGGTACATACAAAGATACATAAAGCAAAGTTTCTGCCCTCACAGGGCTTACAGCCTAGTAGGAGTGACAGACAAAACAGTAGTTACAGTCTTACACACATACAGTAAGCATCTGGTAGAAATAGGCAAACAGTGCTGGCAATTAGTGTTTGGTTTCAACTTTCTTTTCTAGCCGTGTTTTCTAGCCTCCCGTGCACACCAGCCACACTGGATCAATTTCCATTTACCAAACATGCTATCCACTTTAGAGCCTCAAATCTCTTCGTGTGAAGAACCCTTCCCCATGCTTATTGAAATCCATTTATAACCAATTTTAACTGTCACTTCTCAGGAATATAGTTTCTGTTATTCACGGCCACCTTTTTTCTCCCATAAAACCCCTTTAAGGCATTTTATCCTCATGTGCCTTGAAATTTCATATTTCCCCTAGTAGAGTGCCTGTGCAGAGTAGACATTCCATACTTTTTTGTACTGCCAAGTTTCCAAATAACTCTTTTGTTTCTATTCTATTCTGTTTCCTTTAGTAATGGAATGATATGATCATTAGTAATGATCTATTAATTACTTTTTGCAACTGACCTAGTCACAAATAAATTAGGATTAAGTGAATGTAAGTATTTCTAAAAAGTATTAACTAATATTATTAACTTAATATTTATATTCTATTAGAATATTCTATAGAATATAAATATTATATTTATAGAATATAAATATTAAGTACTAGAGTATGATGGATACTGTTGGCTTTCTTTTGTGGTTTTAGGCCGGGGCCAGTTCTGAACCCGCCACCTCCAGTATAGGGGGTCAGCGCCCTACTCCTTTGAGCCACAGGCACTGCCCAATGCTGTTGGCTTTCTGCCAGCATAAGATCTCCTCTACTTCTTTCCTTAAATGAAATCCTGTTTTGATCAGGAAGCCACATCCAGGCTATATAATTCCCACAGAAAAAAGAATCCCCATTAATTATTTTTTTAAAAGCATAAGCAAAAGAAATAATCTATCATGAAATGACAGCAGATGCATTGGCAGCTCTAGAACTAATAGAGCACTGTTAAAGAGATTGTAAAATGGGGCGGCACCTATGGCTCAGTGAGTAGAGCACTGACCCCATAAACCAAGAGTGGCAGGTTCAAACCCAGCCCTGGCCAAACTACAACAACAACAAAAATAGCCGGGTCTTGTGGTGGGTGTCTGTGGTCCCAACTACTTGGGAGGCTGAGGCAAAAGAATTGCCTAAGCCCAAGAGCTGGAGGTTGCTGTGAGCTGTGACACCAAGGCACTCTACCGAGGGTAACAAAGTGAGATTCTGTCTCTAAAAAAAAAAAAGAGAGAGAGAGGGAAGAGATTGTAAAATAAATATACAGTACTTTAAAAGAATAAAGAGATAAAAGAAGTCACAGAAACCACAAGAAAAAGACAATGTGGGGAAAGAGGCAGATTTAAATAATAACCATATGGAACTCTAGAAAGAAAAAGTATTAAAAATAGAATCAATGAAACACAATGAAAGTTTTGGAGAGTGGAATGAGAATGTTAAGCATATTTTCTAATAAGAAATTCAGAAGAAAAGACAAAAAAGGAGACAATATTTGAAATAGTACATAGATCATCAGACTAAGAAAGCCCTGGTCCTAAACAGGACCACACCCATAAAAATCTCAGTGAAAAGATGAAACACCAGACAAAATGATAAAAGCTGTCACAGTGAAAATACAAGGGAACAGTTTGACTAACAGCAGGCTTCTCAGCAGCCACAATGAAGGCCATAAGGCACTGCAGTGACATAACGTCAATAAGGTGCCAAGGCAGCGTAACAACCAAGTTGGAATGGTATAGCACCTAAATTAGCACTTACGAGAGAGGGCAGACTGCATGTATTTTCAACAACCAAGAGAACACCTATAGATCATTGCTGGAATAATTACTAAAGCACATTCTTTGTAAGAAAAATAATGAATTCTAAAGGAAGAAATGAGATGGAAGAAGCAATGGTGAGCCAGGAAGATTGTTAAACATTTAGAATAATCATGTAAAAAATTTAAATAAGTAGAGGTAGATTAAGCAGAAAATACTAGTAAGGATATGGACAATTTCAGTAACTTTTGATTTAATGGATTCTTGTGGGATCTTTGCCCAATAAATTAAAAATACTCTCTTTAAGTATTCATAGAACATTTACACAAGTCAACCATATGCTAGTCCACAAAGGTATTCTCTACAAATATCAAGAATCAATATCATACGAACTTCATTCTTTGACCACATTACAATGAAATTAGAAATTCATTCAGTAGACCAGGCACAGTGGTTCATGTCTGTTATCCTAGCATTCTGGGATGCCAAGCTGGTGGATTGCCTGAGCTCAAGAGTTCAGACCAGTCTGAGCAAGAGCAAGACCCCATCTCTATTAAAAATAGAAAAACTATCTGGGGGTTATGGTAGGTGCCTGTTATAGTCCGAGCTATTCAGGAGGCTGAGGCAGGAGGGTCACTTGAGCCTAAGAGACTGAGGTTGCTGTGAGCTAGGACACCACAGCACTCTACCCATGGCACTGAATAAGACTCTGTCTTAAAAAAAAAGACATTCAACATACATCTATTAGGCACATACTACATGCCAGATACTGTTTCAAGTGTCGGTGTACATTAATGAAAAACAGAAACGAAGGTTGACCTTCATTCTATATAGGGAAGGAAGAGAGAGATAAATACAGTAAAGAGAATAAATATGTGATGTGTAAGCAGATAAGTACTGACAGGGAGAAAAGAAGCAAGATGAGCACGATGAAGAACGCTATTAGGAAAGATGTAATTTTAAATAAGGGTGAGGGTAAGACTGGAAATGTGACATGTGAGCAAAGACTTGAATGAGGTGAAGAGTTAACTATGTGCCTATCTGGGGAAAGAACATTGCAAGCAGATGGCCCGAAGTGTGTGCATTGTTTTTAGCTGAAACTCTATAACTTAGGGGTAAAATAGTAGGAGGGGAAGTAAAAGAGGCAATCCGTCCTACCCCCCAAAACCTAGATTTTTGGATACTCACACAAACAGAAAACTTTCTAAATTAACTCAGGGTCAGAGAATAAAACAATGAAAATTGGAAATATTTAGATGCAAATAAAAATGAAAACATTTGTGGAGTTTAGCTCTATCAATATTATAAGGGAAATGTATAGCTTAAATTATCTTAAATATATTTGTAAGATAAGAACAATGTAAATTGATCAGCTAAGCATTCTTCAACTCAAGAAGTTAGGAAAGGAAAAGAGAGTAGAAGTTAATTAAAGGAAAATTAGAAAGTTTAGAACAAAATCTTATTCTTTGAAATTACTAATAAAATGTATAACCACCTGGAGATAGTGAACAGGAAAGAAAAAGAAACCATGTCAAATAAAAAGGAAGATATTTCCCCCAACTCAGTGAAGATTTCAAAAAATCACAAGAGAATAACTCTAGGAAAATAAATTTGAAAGCATCCATAAAATAAGAGATTTCCTTGAAAAAATACAAATTACTAAAAAATGATTTAGGAATAATAGAAAACATGAAAAGAAAATATCCTTACACTCAGTCAGTAATCAAAAGTTCTCTTAAAAAAAAAGGTGGTTGAGTTTTAGAAGCAAGTTTTACCCTATTTCAATGGACAAGTAATTTCTTTGTTACATAAACTATTTCACAGAATGAAAAGGTACCCAATTTCTGTTTCGAGGCTAGCCTAATTTTGACACCGATTAGACAAGAATAACATGAGAAATGAAAATTACAAACCAATTTCATTTATAAACATATATGCAGAAATCCTAAATTAAACATTTTTAAATTGAATTCAACAGCAAGTATACACATATGCATATATATATATAAACACACAGACATGTATATTCCTCAAATAGGTATTATTTCAGGAAAGCATGAGAAAAGAAACTTGTAAACTTTATAAATCAATCTCACTTATAAGCATATATGCAAAAGGCCAGATCAAATATGTTCATACTGAATATAGCAAAAAAAAAAGTGTGTATATATATATACGTGTATACACATACATATATATAAATTTTGATCAGAGCAGGGATTTTTTTCATGACCATTTCCACTTGATGCTGTAGGCAGATGGTATTGATATAAAATGTTTTGTTTTGTTTTACTATTTTTCTTCAATGTCAAACCTTCTTACCAGATACATTAATATTTTAGTGTTAATAGAGAGGGCTTATGAAAGAAGTGAAAATTTTCTACTTTTGTTTTAGCTGAAAGTCAAAGCTATCTATGGTCTATAAGTATAGTAACATGCCCTTTCATTGAACCATCTTTCCTCTTCCTTGGTTCCTGCAAAGCACCAAACCAAAGAGCTGAGGAGAGACATTGCAATTGGAGCCACAGCACCAGCATCACCAGCTCCTTAATAACATGAGTAATAGTCCCCACCGGAAGGAAGACAAAGGGGATAAAAGCAGGAACAGACAACTCAGTTGAATGGGCTCTGTAGGTGACAGCTGCTTTTCTACCTAGCATCTGTAACTTTTTCTTGTGTCCATAGTGCCCAGATGTTGCTTGTGGGACCAGCGTGCCCCTGCACGTCTGCTGAAACAGACTTTACTCCAGAGCTCTAGAATTAAATCACATAGGCCCTAACTATGATTAGGAAGCAAGTCCTGGAGTTTTTGGTTTAAGCAGAAGTTGTTTTCATTTTTCCTAACATACTCAGAACTGCTGACAACTAGGAAAGAAGAGTAGTCTTCTGAGAATGAAGCGAAGTTTGGGTAACAAACCTGAGAAATAGATAAAGGGGAACTGATGCCTAGTGACATGTGTCGAAGCACGGATCAGTGAATACCTATATTAACTGTTAACATCACTTAAGCCAGTAAGTTCCCTCATGTTGCCTTAGCCAGTTGAAGTTGGATATTCTATCTCTTGCAATCAAAAGTATCCTGCTAAAGCTTCCTGTTTTAGGCAGGCTAGCTACTGACACCATTGTGAAATTTAAACTATCCATCCATTGCTCACCTCAATAGGCGATCCTTTAAATTAACTTGGATTTTTACAAACCCTACAGAAATATGAACTAGCTCTCCTTTACACTGAATATGTGGGATGAAGGGCAGAAGGGGAGTGAGATTTGGAGCAATTTCAGTTTTTATCATTCCTGAAATTGCCTCTGGTTATCTTCTCCTTACCTAGTTCCCTAGGGCTAGGAGAAAGCCCTAAGGAAGGAGCCTTGCATTGGAGGTAGGACTCACCACTAATGGCAGCTCCAGCTTTGAGCATGTTATTTCCCTTCTTTCCCACTCCACCTCTGCACCCTCATTGCCCCATTTTCAGTAAAGTATAATGGAAACATTTCATATATACATAAAATTAAAAACTGAATGCAATCTCTTAGCTATACTGAGCATAAGTGCCACAGAAGTTATTCAGATTTATACTAATTATTGCACAGTTCAGCATTTCATGTGAGAAATATTGAGTATAAATAGTTACAAGTAAGCTGGAATAAATTTAATATTAATAAAAAGCCCAGTACATTTACTTAATAGGAATCCTGTTATATTTTTAATCCTCTAGTTTTTCTATATACTTATATTTACAAGTTCCCACCTATTTTTAACCTATTAATACCATTAAGGAAATGCAATGGCTGCCTTAAGCACTAATTCTGGTTGTGGCAAACATGTAGAGTTTATTCATTTCTCTGAAAAATTAGATTTTCTTTACTCCCACAGAATTGCTTATAATCCTTCACCCTAGGGCAGAAGATTCAGGGAAGGAAGGAAAATATTACAAAGAAATAAAATATTATGCAAGATGGGAAGTAGTTTTGCTTTGGGGAGCCTGGACTATTTCTTTAAGTGTACCTAATTATGATCGGAATTTGTTTGACTTTGGGTTAATCACCACCTGCAGTTACTGCCACCTAGGCGAGTAAATTAATGACGGATTCTGTAGAGGGAGTAGCTGGTGGATGGTAGAGATTCTTGAATATCTACTGAATGCAGCAGTATGCCCTGAGGAATAGTCTGAGGAAAGATGCCCCTAGAGCACATTGTATCTGTATTTAATTTGCTTTTACTACAGTTATTCTGTTTAGATAGTTATTCTATACTATGCTTATTGTGCCAAGTGATCTCCTTGGACTGCAGAACTCTACCAGTATTAAATGGGCAGTCACACTAATGTCAGTGGACAGGCCATGAGATTAGTACTTTTTCTACCATACAAATTCAGTATGAACTCTTTCTGAGAAGAGTTTTTTTTTTTTTTTTTTTTGCCTGTTACACACTACTGTATTTCAACAGGGCTTACTAAAGTAGAATGTGATCAACAAAGGTCTTAATATTCTTACTTTTTTCTTGGGCTTGGCATTTCCACAGTGTTGGAAGTGGACAGTGTTTTCCTCAGGAATGAGAAAAGCCTTTCTCATCACTTTCTTTGAGTATCACTTTGTATCTCAAGAATGGCACTATGGCCTCCGTGTTGATAAACAGCTGTTAGGTTCATATCTTAATATCTAATTGTAATTTCATGTGAAAAATACTATATTATGAAAAATGTATCTCACAATATTCTAACAGATGCTGCTAGTATAATAACCTAATGTAACAAATGCACCAAATGTGCTCAAGCATGTTTTTGACACTATTTTCATAAGTGATGATATATCCTAATTGAAACTTACTAAAATTATGTTTTCTTCTCCAACTGTCATGAAAACATACCACACTATGTGTTTTGTATACCCATGAGTGAAGAGAATAAGACATGTATTCCTTTTGGCCTTCATTTTGTGGTTTTGAATCATAATTTGAAAATATAAGATTTTAACCTTATGAATATTAGTCCAATGACTTAATTCAGCTCCAAGGTATTTTTTAATTCTCCTTCATTACTTATACAGCCAGTAGTACATTTAAATTTGAAGCTTTGTATCAAACATTTTTTAATTTTCAAATTATATTATTAGAGGGAAGAATGTTACAGTCTTTTTTTTTTCTTTTTGACTTGTTTTGGGAACCTTCAGAGAAAGTCCTATATATTTTTCTTTTATCATTATATATTAATTTGTGTATACTATGTCTCTGTATCATACAGTTCTTTTTTCTTTATCCAGAGCCATCCATCAGGGGTGATAGATGATCAAATAATTCTTTTCGGAGAATTTTTTTCTTGTGAAACCCAACATACATTAGAAGAGCTTAAAAACCAAAAATCTATAACCCATTTATCTATCACAAAGCATAACCCATGTAACTACCATCCAGGTCAAGAAGTAAAATACTGCCCGTATCCCTAGAAACCTCCCCACTATACCCTTCCCAATCACTATTCCTTCTCTCTCCACCCCCAGAGTTAACCACAACTTTCACTTATAATCCTATTGGCTATTCATATATCTAGAACACTATATTTTTAGTTTTCCTGGTTTGGGTTTTTTGTTTCTGTTTGGTTTTCATTACATAAATAGAATTATGCAGCTAGGTATCTTTTAGGATCCAGCATTTTTAATTCAAAATTACATTTGTAAATATAGTTATAACTGGTTATCACTGCTTTGAAATATATCATTGTACAAACTCAGCACAAATTATTTCTCCATTCTACTGTTCGGTTCCAACACGAATGATGCTGCTGCAAACACACTTTCATGTGTCTCTTGATAAACACTACACACATTCTTGATGAGTATATATGTTGGAGTGGAATTGCCAGATCATAGGGTTTGTGTGTGTGTATATATATTTTTTTCTTTTTTTTTTTTTTTTTTTGAGACAGAGCCTCAAGCTGTCACCCTGGGTAGAGTGCTGTGGCATCACAGCTCACAGCAACCTCCAATTCCTGGGCTCAAGAGAGTCTCTTGCCTCCACCTCCCAAGTAGCTGGGACTACAGGCGCCCGCCACAAC
>CAUYON010027008.1:0-20829 GCA_963573935.1 Arctocebus calabarensis | reverse complement strand
ATTTTGTGATGTGGGCCATTCTTACTGGGGTTAGATGGCATCTCAGGGTGGTTTTTGATTTACATTTCTCTAATAATTAGGGATGATGAGCATTTTTTCATGTTTGCTAGCCATTCATCTGTCTTCTTTAGAGAAGGTTCTATTCATGTCTCTTGTCCATTGATATATGGGATTGTTGGCTTTTTTCATGTGGATTAATTTGAGTTCTCTATAGATTCTAGTTATTAGCTTTTGTCTGATTCAAAATATGCAAATATCCTTTTCTATTAGATAGGTTGTCTATTTATTTTGTTTGTGGTCTCCTTAACTGTACAGAAGCTTTTCAGTTTAATTAAGTCCCATTTGCTTATTTTTGTTGGTGTTGCAATTGCTATGGAAGTCTTCTTCATAAAGTCTTTCTACAGACCGATATCTTTTGGTGTTTTTCTATGCTTTCTTTGACAATTTTTATCATTTCATGCCTTAAATTTAAGTCCTTTACCATCTTGAATCAATTTTTGTGAGTGAAAAAAGGTGTGGGTCCAGTTTCAGTCTTTTACATGTGGATATCCAGTTCTCCCAATACCATTTACTGAAGAGGGAGTCTTTCCCCCAGTATATGTTCTTGTTTGGTTTATCAAAGATTAAGTGGTTGTTAGATGGCAGTTTCATTTCCTGGTTTTCTATTCAATTCCAAATGTCTATGTTTCTATTTTTGTACCAGTACCATGCAGTCTTGAACACTATGGCATTCTAGCACAGCCTAAAGTCTGGTATGCTGATGCCCCCAGCATTGTTTTTATTACTAAAAATCACATTATAACAAAGATATCTGTATCCGAATGCTTATTGTAGCCCAATTCATAATTGCTAAGTCATGAAAAAAAGCCCAAGTGCCCATTGACCCATGAATGAATTAATAAATTGTGGTATATATACACCATGGAATATTATGCAACCTTAAAGAAAGATGGAGACTTTACCTCTTTCATGCTTACATGAATGGAGCTGGAAAATATTCTTCTTAGCAAAGTATCCCAAGAATGGAAGAAAAAGTATGAAATTTACTCAACCCTACTATGAAACTAATTTATAGATTTCGTATGAAAGCGATAACCCAATTACAGCACAAGAACATGGGGGAAGGGGCAAAGGAGGGAAGGGAGGAGGATGGGCAGAGGGAGAGTAATTGGTGGGTCCACACTTAACGGTGCATCTTAGAAGGGTACAGGTAAAACTTACTAAATGTGGAATATAAATGTCTGCACATAATAATGAAGAAAATGCCATGAAAGCTATGTCTACCAGTTCAATGAAAATATTTCAAATTACATATAAAACCAGCACATTGTACCCTATGATTGCATTTATGTACACAACCATGATTTAATTTAAAAAATCATTTAAAAAAAAAAAAAAAGAACTGTCTTAGCTATACTTTTTTTTTTCTGGTTCCATACAAAACGCAGAATCATTTTTTCCAAATCTTGAAAGTACAATGTTGGTATTTTAATAGGGATGGCATTGAATAGGTAGATTGCTTTGGGAAGTAGAGACACTTTAACAATGTTGATTCTTCCTAGCCATGAGAATGGCATTTTCTTCCATTTGTTAATATCCTCTGCTATTTCATTTCTTAGGGTTTCATAATTATCTTTATAGAGGTCCTTCATCTCTTTTCTTAGGTATATTCTGAGGTATTTCATTTTCTTTGAAGCTATAGTGAAGGGAGGTGTGTCCTTAATTAGCCTCTTATCTTGGCTGTTGTTGGTGTATATAAAAGTCCACTGACTTGTGGACATAGATTTTATATCCCAAGACATTACTGTATTTTTTTTAAAGATATGTTTTATCGGATTGAAGAGGTTGTTTTCTGTTTCGAATTTGCTGAGAATTCTTACATAAAAGTGTGTTGAATTTTCTCAAATGTTATGTCTATTTTTGTTGAGGTAGCATATGATTCTTCTTTATACAGAGAATTATATTAATTGATTTTTAAGTGTTAACCCTATCTTTTATTCTTAGGATAAACCCCATTTCATCATGATGTAGCATCCTTCTCATATATTCCTGGGTTGGATTTGTAGTATTTTATTAAGAGTTTTGTATCTATGTTTATGTTGCACTGTAATTTTCTTTTCTTTTAATATCCTCGTTTGATTTTGGTGTCCAAGTAATGCTAGTTTTATAAATCAAGTTGAAAAGTGTTCACTCCCCCTTTGAAAGAATTTATATCACATTATTTTTATTTGTTCCTTAAATATTTGATAAAATTCACCAATGAAGTCATCTGGAATTGAAGTTTTCTTTGTGGGAAGTTTCTTTAATTACAAAAGCAATTGCTTCAATAGATGTAGGGCAATTTAGATTTTCTATTTCTTCTTGCATCCATTTCTTTTTGATTCAGCTTTCTGAAAGCACCTGTTTATTTTACCTACGCTATTGAGTTTGCTGGCATAGAATTGTTCATAGTCTTTCTTCATTGCATCTTTAATATCTTTAGGATCTATAGTGTTATTTTGCTTTTCTTTCATGAAATTGGTAGTTAGTTTTTGTTCTCCTTTTCTTTAGTGGTCTTTTAAAGTTTTATCAATTGTACGAAAGAACCAGCAATTGACTTTGTTGATTTTCCTACTGTTTGTCCAGTGTCTATTTTTACCAATTTATTCTTTCATTGTTACTTCTTTTCTTCTACTTAGTTTGGGTTTAATTTACTCTGCTTTGTCTAAATTCTCAAGGAGAAAGATTACATCATGATTGTACATCTTTGTACATCTTGTACATCTTTCTTCATTTATAATATAAATTTTTAAAGTTTTTTCTTTTTCAACTTTTGGTGAAATTGACATTGTTTTTGTTGTACAGTAATATGAGCTTTAACACATGTACATATTTGTATAACCACCACACAATCAGTATGCAAAACAATTCTATCACCTCCAAAAATTTCCTCATGCTATCTTCTTAGAGTCACCCTCCTACTACTTCCAACACCTCACAACCACAATTTTTACTTCATCACTATACTTTTGTCTTCTTGATACTATTATGCAAATAGTATTATACAGCCTGTAACCTATAAAACTAGCTTCTTTTATCTGGCATAATATCTTTAAGATTTATCTCAGTTATTTTCATATATCAATAGTTGATTTCTTTTTGTTGCTGTTGATATACTACAATTCGCTTATCCCTTCACTTCTTGAAGTAGATTTCTAATCATTGGATTATAAATATTGCTTCTATAAGCATGAACAAATTGATTTTTGTGTGAATATAAGTTTATACAAGGTAAGGAGCTAAAAGTGGGACTCCTGGGTCTTGAGGTAAGTTTATGTTTAATGTTATAAAAAAAACATCAAACTTGTCCAGAGTGACTGTGACATTTTAGAGTCTCACCAGAAATACATGATAGTTCCAATCACATCAAATCTTTACAAGCACTTTACATTGATGAAATTACTTTATTTTAGCTATTCGAAGAAGTTACTAGTGGTAATTCATCATAATTTTAATTTGCATTTTCCTAGTGGCCAATGATGTTGAATAACTTTTCATGTTGTCATTTGTAGTCTGTATATCCCATTTATTGAAGGGCCAATTCAGATCTCTTGCCCATTTTCAAATTGTGGGCTTTGTCTTCTTTATATTTTTCTTTTTCTTTTTGGTTTTCTTTTCTGTCAAGTTTTGAGAATTTTTTGCATAGCTTGCATCCAATACCATTGTCAGATATGTGATTTGTAAATGTTTTCTCTCAGTCTGTATTTGTCATTTCATTTTTTAAATAATATCTTTCAGAAAGAAAAAGTATTTAAATTGGCAAGATTCAGTTTATCAATCTTTATTTTATATAGTGACTGTTTGGTGCCTCATCTAAAAACTCATTACCAAACCAAGATTGCACAGGTTTTTCCTGATATTTCCTCTAAAATTTCATAGTTTTATTTTTTTATTGAGATCTGTGATCTAATTTTAATTAATTTTCCTATAAGGTGTGAGGTTTAGGTGGAAATTTATTCTCAAATTATTTTAGTGCAATTTGTTGAAAAAAACTTTTCTTTCATTTTACCTGTTTTAACTTTGTCAAAAATAAATTACCCACATTTTGAGGGGCCTATCTCTAGACTTTATTAAAATTAATTGATCTTTGTGTCTATTCCTCCATCTATACTACATTATCTTGATTACTATAGCTTTGTAGTAAGCATGGATTAAAATAGGTAGTATAATTTTTTCAACTCTATTCTTCTTTTCAAAATTGTTCTGGCAATTCTAGGTCTTTTGTATTTCCCTACATATTTTAGACTTAAATTGCTAATGTTTACAAAAACATTAATTGCTGATGTTTACAAAAAAGTTGTTGGAATTTTGATTTGAATTGCATTAAATCTATACATATATTTTGGGATGTCTTTTCTATGTTGAGTTCTTCCAAACTGTGAACTCGATATGCTTTTTCATTTACTTAAGTTATTTTTAATTTTTGTCATCAGTGCTTGGTTGTTTTAAGCACACAGAAATTTTACACATTGTTAGATTTATACCTAGGTATATGATTTTGCAAATGCTATTATCCTTTATGCTTTGATTTCTAATTGTTCAGTGCCAGCCCATAATAATTTGGTTGATTTTTGTTTATCCACCTTGTAAATTGTGAATTGTCAAATTCACTTATTAGTACTAGTGTACTAGATTTTTCTCTTTGTTTCTTCCTTTCTTTTTATAGGTTTATATGCACATTTAAGGTAGATAATAATGTAAACTGGGAATAAGGATAACCTTATTTCTTCCTTTTTAAACTGTATGTCTTTTTTTATTTTTACTTTTATTGTTATTTTTCTTATTTTGCTAGTTAGGTCTTCCAAAATGACGTTGGATAGGAGTGGTGAGAATAGATATTCTTTTTTTGTTCACAATCTTTGGGGAAAAGCATTCAGTCCTTCACCGTTAAGCATGACGACAGTTCCTTGTGAATGTCCTTTATAAGTTTGAGGGAATATCCTCTTTTCTACGTTAGCTAAGTGTTTTTATAATAATTGGATGTTGAATTTTGTCACATTTACAGATCCTGTAGCTTTTTCATTCTTTAGAATATTAATATGGTGAATTACGTAGTTTGAGTTTCAAATATTGGAAAAAAGCAGGTGTTGCAATCTTATTCGCAGATACAATAGGCTTTAAACCAACCAAAGTAAGGAAGGATAAAGACGGACATTTCATATTTGTTAAAGATACTACTCATTATGATGAGATTTCAATTATTAATATTTATGCACCCAACCAGAATGTGCCTCAATTTATTAGCTTTGTCTTGCATATCAGAAATCCTTTCTTCTGCTTGCTTCATTCTGTTACTGAGGGATTCTACTATATTTCTCAGATCAGACAATACTATTTTTTGTTTCAATTACTGAAGTACAATAGATGCTTATCTATTTGGGCAATGTATTTACAAAAGAAAATTGTATGAAAGTAAAAGACAACAAAACTGACATTCTAAATATTTCTATATGAGCGGAGTGGCATCCATGCTGCTATTTTTGTCTTAAATTAAAAAGAAAAGTATTGTCAGATGCAAATTATTTAAGCAACAGGAAATGTAAGTGACCTGACATAGTAATTAGAGCTAGTTTACATAATTCCCTGGGAAAAAACTGGATACTAATGCTTATACACATTTCTCAGTTTTCATACTGTCCCTGTGTCCTCTGGCAAAAAAGAAGGAGGTTTAGTTTTGAGGCAATGCTTAGAAGAAATAATAATTGGATCTCAAAGAAAATTAGTGAACAATATCTACATATACCTACATAGGTTAATCTCAAAAACACTTTAATTAGTGAAAAAACAAATCATAGAACAATATGTACAAGATGAGTACTCTTACATAAAGTTAAAGTGCAGATACAAACAATATATTGTTGAGAGATATTTGTGTAGTGTTAAAACTACAGAGAAAACAGAATGTTAACATGAAGTTCAAGAGGCAAACTTTATACCTAAGGGTTGTAAATGAAGGGTGGAAGGGAAAGGAAGCTTAGAAGGAATTAACAGCAGTCTCCTAAGGTATGGATAATACCTTATTTCTTAAGCTGCAGGGTAGATTTTAGACTCTGTACATATGTGTTATATACACTTTTTTGCATATAAGTAACCTTGAACGACCAATATATAGTTGGTTCTTGGTATTTGCAGGAGATCAGTTCCAGGACCTCCCATGGATACCAAAATCCATGGATGCTCAAATTCCTGATATAAAATGGTGAAGTATTTGCATATAACTCATGCACACCCTCCTGTGTACTTTAGATCATCTCTGGATTACTTATAATACCTAATACAATGTAAATACTATGTAAATAGTTGTTACACTATATTGTTTAGGGAATAATGACTAAAAAATTCTGTTCATGTTCAGTAGAATTGCAATATTTTTGGAATAGTTTTGATTAGAGGTTGGTTAAATCCATGGACATGGAACCCACAGATATGTACTACTTTAATTTCACAGCCCATTGTAAAACTGACATATATACATGTATGAAGATGTTTACAAAGTAACCAGCCATGTAATTTGAAAAATAGTACTAACAATAAATAGCTGGATACTTTCCAGACAGCCCTACATATAGTAGTGTGAAAATTGTGTCAAGGGTTATGCAGAACTACAAGATAAACATACCACTTGGGGTTGTCATTTTTAATCCAAGTGTTGTAGGCAAAACATGCTGTAGTATTTTGTGGAATAAAAAAAAAATTGGACTAAGGGTTTTAAGATAAAACACAAGTCTTACCAAGATGGTTGTTATTTACAGTGAGAATTTTTAACCTTGACCTTGAACCACTTGGGGTGTTCCTTATAATAATGGATGGTCCAGGGAAAGAGTTTGTGAAACACTGAAGAATTGAGGAGATGGGTTCAGCTTGCCTCAGTGTAGAGAGTCAAGTTGTTCCTTATCTCAGGACACAGCAAAGGGGTCCGTATGTATGACTATAACCCTGTAGCACATGGTGTTACACAAACTTGCTTCCTTTTTTGATATTTTAGAGAACATTGAACAAATTCCTTAGAGGAATTGCTGAAATTGCTGTTATTCTTGATGCCCCCTAGAGGTTACTGGGGATCTGGATCTCAAGTGACCTTTGTGGTAAACCACCTCTAAAAAAGTGAATGAGGGACTTTATAGAGTTTACAGGGGCTGATAACACACCTAAGACACCAGGAGCCATTGAAGAGAGAAAAGGGTCTTCAGGAAAACAAATAGGCATCCTTAAAACTCAGGCAGACATTTTAAAATGTACTTTGTCCAAATAAATATTGTGCTGTCTCTTTCCAAAAGCGGAATGCCAGTCTTCCTAATATATCTACACTAAGAGAGTAACAGTTATCTTTCAAGATGAGCAGGATAAGGATATTCAGAGAGTCTAGGTTTATGCATTTAGCAAACATTTATTGAGTGCTCACCGTGTCCCAGGCACTATGCTGCCCATGGGGTTATAGCAATGAGTGAAAGCATCATCACTGCCCTTGGGAATATATGTCTAGTAAAGAAGATGCACATCAACCAAATATCATACAGATAAATGTGTAATTGAAGACAACTAAATGTTAAGGCATGTACATCATGCTAGAAGAGCAGGTGCTATATAGGAGGATTCACCTTGGTACTAAAATGGATTACAAAAACTTCTCTAAGTAAGTACTATTTGGTCTGATATCTGAAGGATGAGTGGAAATTAACTTGTTGAATTTGCAGGAGAGTTGTGTTCCAGGTCAGAAACAGTATATGGAAAGGTTCTCTAAGCAGGATTTAATATACATAGCCCATTCTAGTAAATAAAACAAAAGTAGGACAACACCTGTGGCTCAAGGAGTAGGGTGCCAGGCTATATACCAGAGGTGGTGGGTTCAAACCTGTCCCTGGCCAAAAACTAAACAAACAAACAAACAAACAACAACAACAAACACAAGCAGAGTGCAGAGATTGAGGGGAGATCTGGGAGAATAAGGGGAAATCTGAGAGAATGAGGGGAGATCTGAGGGAATGGGAAGGACCTTGAAGTTCATGTTAATGACTTAACGACATTATCTTAAAAGCAACAAGAAGCCATTGAAATATTGGCTTTTCATTTATTTTAAGACAAAGTCTCATTTTGTTGCCCTGGGTAGAGTGCCATGGCATCATAGCTCACAGTAGCCTCAATCTCTTGGGCTCAAGCAGTCCTCTTGCTTCAGCTTCCTGAGTAGCTGGGACTACAAGTGTCTGCCACAACACCCAACTATTTTAGAGGGGTGGGGTCTTGTTCTTGCTCAGGCTGGTCTTGAACTCCTGACGTCAAGAAGCAATCCACCCACCTCGGCCTCACATAGGGCTGGGATTACAATCGTGAGCCAACATGCCCAGCTGCCATTGAAATATTGTTAACAGGGGAATGACATGATTGGATATGTGAAAAGAGTGTTATGACTATAAGCTGTAGAATAGGTTGAAAGAAGTAAAGGCAGGGAAGTTAGACTGAATTGTGAGATAAAGGCATGGAAAATGGTAGCTTAGATAATCATGCTAGTAGAAAGAAACATGTTTTGACAAGTATTAAGAAGGTCAAATCTATGATGTGAATTGAAGATGAAGGGTGAGGAACATTTGTCAGGGATGACTCTCAGGTTTTTGGCTTAATATGAATTTGCCATTGACATGGGGCACACAAAAGGGAAAGATCAGGGATTTGGTAATGGACGTGTTTGTAGGGGAAACTGAGCCTTGATCTTCAGCATAAGACTTGCTTCCTGCTTGAGAGACCTGGAGAATCATGAGAATGGCAAATGAGTTGTATGCTTTCAGGAGATAAGAGAACTGACCTCCAAGAGAAAATGTATGTGTGAGGTGTGGCAATAATACTTATGGTAAGATTGTCTAGTTTCCAAAACTCTCTTGATGCTAGAGGTGGAGATTGTGCTCAAGGTTTGTAGTTTTGCAAAACAAAGATGGAGACATTCTATCTGACCTTCTCCATGTCCTGCCTAATCAGTGCTAATGTCAGGGAAGCAGCTTTTGTCTACTTCTTCCTATTTTTTGATAATAAATACTTACCGGGAGGGCTTCTCCCAGAGTTCCTCAGTCCCCTGACAGACTTTGTGTTGAGCCTCTTCATTCCTTGCGCCCAAATCCCCTCTTCTGGTGACCAAACCCCTTCACATGTTGAGTTGGAGATAATAGCAAAACCACCACATTGAGATGTTAAGAAGGGAGTTGGTTAAACACAGGTGCATTTGAAAGGAGAGGTTTGGGCTGCAGATAGAAAGGTCTGGGAGTCAATTGTGTATAGATAGTGTGTCAATGCTAAGGATATAGGTGAGGCTTTTGGTGGAGGGGGTATAGAGTGAGAAGAGAGGAGGACCTAGGACCATGCTTTAGGGAGTTCTAATGAGAGTAGAAGGAGTGGTCACAGAGTTCAAATCATCTATGGCAACTGTGTGTGGTAACCCAGGCTTTATAGTCCTAGTAAATGAGAAAGACTCAGTTTAAACTCACTCATTCATTCAGTTAAGGAAGAAGCCTCGAATGAGTGTTAGTCATTGAACTAGGCATAAATACTAAACCAAAGAAGAGGAAGACATAGACTCTGCCCCTGAGTAGCACATTATCCAGTGAGAGAATCAGGCTCTGAGGCTCTAGCTCCTTAATTTGATGACAACAATAAAAGGCTGTAGAACAATCCATATCCCACCCAAGAAAAACAAGTACACCCTTTTGGTAAGCTTTTATACTCTCCCACGGTGTTGTTATCCACCATGAACAAGGCCAGCATAGTAGTCAGGTTAGCAATCAGTATCTACTTGGAGAAGCCTAGGTCTTTTCTATACAAGAAGGGACAGCCAGTAGCAGGGCCAAAGTCTTTTGCTTGGAGTAGTAGTTCTCACCTTTGGCTTGACATTGGAATCACATGGAGATTTTAAAAATTTCTGATGCCTGTATCCCAGATTCTGATCTATTTATTTCTTTATAAAATTTTATTTCAGAATATTATGGGGTTACAAGTGTTTTGGCTACATAAATTGTTTTTGTATAATTTGAGTCAAAGTTATAAGTGTGCCCATCACCCACACAGTATGCATTGTACCTATTAGGTGAGAATTTACCTATACTCTCCTTCCCTTTCCCACCTGTTTGAAATTGATGAGTGTAATTTCTGTTTGTGCATAGAAGTGTTGGTCGATTTATATGCACATATAAGTCCCATTTATTTCCAATTAATAGTGAGTACATGTCTTGTTTTTCCATTCTTGTGATACTTAGAAGAATAGTCTCCAGCTCCATGCAAGTTATTACAAAAGGTATTAGTTCACCAACTGTTTTTTTTTTTATGGTTGAGTAGTACCCTATGGTATACATATATTGTACCACATTTTATCAATCCAATCCTGTATTGATGGGTAGATTGGTTGTTTCCGCATCTTTGCAATTGTGAATTATGCTATAAACATTCAAGTGCAGGTTTTTTTTTCTATAACTCATCCTTTTTCCTTTTGGGTAAATCCCCAGTAGTGGGATTGCTGGATTGAATATTCGGTCTACTTCTAGTTCTTTCAGGAATTTCCATGCTACTTTACATAGAGCCTGTACTAGCTTACGGTCCCACCAACAGTATATGAGTGTTTCTGTCTCTACAATTATGCCAGCATTTGTTGTTTTGAAACAGACATTTTGATAAAAGCCACTCTCACTGGGATTAAGTGATACCAGATTCTGATCTAAGTGGTCTAGAATGTAACCTAGAGATTGGGTTACCTTTAGAGTTCCCAAGGTGAATCTATGGCTAAAAAAGATTGAGAATTTCTAGTTTAGAGCACTCAGTACCCAAAGATTTAATGTCTCTCATACCTACCACCTTTATCTTTGCATTTGTACCTGAAACAGAACTTTGTGAGTCAAATCTGAGCCTAACTCACCTACCTATCTCAAGTCCTATTCACCATATTTTTACTTGTCTGATTCTCTCATAAGTCTTTATTCCTGGAAAAACCCTTGACTATAATACTGTAAGTGTCTCCTCAAATAAAAATACAAGCAATTATACTCCTATCCTTGGCCTTCATCTAAGCCTATGTCGTTTACTTGGGGAATTTCTGTCCCTTTTACCCACTTGAGAATGGGGACCAGGTTGGAGCTCAACTCAGATCTGTGCACTTGGGCCTCTGGGGGTAGAGAATTTTGGGGGCTCAGGAATGGAGAAGCATCAAGGGAATCAGAATCTGGACAGTGATTCATGATCATATTAGCAGCAATCCTGACTTGACCCCGAGTCACAACTGTGTTAGTCTGTTGTCTTTTGCCTCTGGTCATTACTGGACTGGAGAAACCGGTTTCCAAGGGTTTGTAGGTAAGTCTCAAGTGCCCTCAGCTTTGGGGAACAGAGTACTTGATTATTTGTGCAAATGTTTATATTCAGTCATTTCAACTTTGGTGTAACCTAACAATGAACCATTAAACATTCACGGCATTGCATACAAGAGGTGGTGAACATAGACATCCTCACCACTGTGGAGGCCCATGAAGCCAGAGACTCCTAAGAACACACCTGTCCTCAAATACCGATGAATTTATTGCTTGTCACAGCTATAAAGACCACACACCGTGGGGAACCATGGATTGTCTTGAGAAGAGCGAGTTAGGAGAGACTTACTTTGAGATTTGGGTTTGTGTCAAATGATTTTAGGAAAGAATCAGGGGTCTGGATTGAGGTCTGCTAGCAGGCCTGTTAGGTGAATGGGTATCTTAACACTTTTTATTTAGGGAGCAGAAGAAATGGAGCCAATCTAGAATTGTCACTGGAGAAGAAGCACTTGTTATTCTCGTACTTTGGGAGGAGATGTTTGGCCACTTTGTGGTTGCACAGTGTCATTGTTTTTTATTTTATTTTAGAGATAAGGTCTTGCTCTATTGCTCAGACTGGAGTGCAGTGGTGTGAAGATAGCTCACTGCAACCTCAAATTTCTAGGCTCAAGTAATCCTTCTGCCTCAGCCTCACAAGTAGTTAGGATTACAGGTATTTACTTCCAAATATGGTTACTATTTTAAAAACTTTTCATAGAGACAGGTCTCACTGTGTTGTCCAGGCTTGTGTTGATCTCCTCAGCTTGAGCAATCCTCCAGTTATGGCTTCTCAAAGCACTGGGATTACAGGTATGAGCTTTGGCCTTGGCCAGCATCTTTATTTTGAACTCTGTTCATGTGTGGTATGGAGACTTTGTTTTAGTCTTGTTCATAATCATGGAGAGTCCTCACCTAATGTTGATTTAATGTAAACTGTTTATATTTAACAGGAAAACCCATGGCCTGGCTGGTAATAATTATGCCAGCTACCAACCGACAATTGTCTTTTTCACCAGACAAGCATAGGGATGACAAAAGGGTCAAGGAAGGATTAGGAATGAGGATGGAAGATTAGGATGGGATGGAAGTTAGGACACATAAGCAGAAAAAACTAATCTAATTGACATGCTTCTTCAGCTCAGAAAGGTCAGTCAATCATTCCATGAAAGTGTCTTCTCATTAACTGAAATTTCCTTTGTACTTGAATGGGCCACCACATAAAGCCTAAAGAAATATACTAAATAGCATCTACATTATTTTCATCCTCCTCTCTTTCCTTATCTTTTCTTCCTTCCCTCTGTACCCTCACTCATTAATTCAAACCAACCAATCAACAACTAACTAACCAGCCAATATTTTATTAGATTGTAGGCACTTGGCTAGTGCATCGTTTTCTACTGTAACATAACAAATTAAGAGTTTGAAATAACAACACTTTATTCACCATTATATGGGGCCTAAATCTGGGCATGCCACTGCTGGGCTTTCTGCTTAGGGTCTCACAATGCTAAAATCAAGGTGTCAGCTAGGCTTACTCCCTGTGGGAGGTGCTGAAGAAGAAGGCACTTCCAAGCTCTTCGGGCAGAACTGGTTTCCTTGTGGCAGTGTGATTGCGGTTTCTATTTTCTTGCTGGCTAATTTGTCAGTGATCCCTCTCAGCTCCTCAGTCTACCTGTACTTACTTGCCATGTGTCCTTCTTTTGTCATATAACATAATCTCAGCTTCTGCACACACTCAATAGGATAGAATTATACAAGGGCGGGGTTACGGAAATTCATCTTGGAATTCAGCCCTCTTCAGCTGGATCAGTACAGGTATCAATGACTGACAGTGAGTGCTTCCTCACAAAGAGCTCACAGTCTTTCATAAAAGTCAGTCATATAAGATAGTTTAAATACACATCTGGTAAGAGAGCTACGTAATTGTAATAAATCTGAATAATGGAGGGAATAATTAACTTTATCTGCAATAGAAGGATTATGTTGTGTCCCAATCTCTTTACAGCAGAGGAGGTGGTTCAGCTGAGTGGAAGGGCAAGCTGAATCCTCAGGTGGAGAGGATGGAGACAAATTTTCCTGATGGAAAGCTGGCTTGAATAGAAAGTATAAGAGAGTGTGTGTGTGTGTTGTGAAGCCGTAGGATGGAAGGCAAGATCTTTGCCATTGGAGTGTAGTAGCATAAGAAGAGGTCTAGACAGATAATATGCAGGGAAAGTGATAGAGCAGGAACTGGTAAAATAAACACAGGGAAGAAAGAGCAGTAGTCAAAGTTCTAGTAATATTTGTTTTCATTCTCTGTGGGTAAATGCTCCTCTGTGGGTGGTGTGCTTGATTTGGAAAAGTAACCATCCTGTGAAGCACATGATCGTTTTATCTTGCGCTGCCATTTTGTGCTTTTTGCAAATAGAACTTCCCACAACAAAGACCCAGAAAGACAGATGTTTCAATTTCCTTTTTTTCAGGGGAATGAGATACTTTTGCATTTGCTACATTAGGATGGCACCTTAGAGTTAGACACTTCGGTGATGTATCATTGCCTTATAAAATCACAAGAACAACATTTAACTAACAATAGTTGGGAAGAATTAGCATTAAATGCTTAAGAGCAATTCACAGGAAAGAATCATCAGTAGACATCTATAGTCTATGGAGGGAAGAAAAATGAAAGCACAACTGTTTCAAAATGACTTTTTGTGCAAAAAGTATACTGAATTTGAGTGTCTGGAGTACAATTAAGAATTAATTGGATAAAATCCCCTGAGTTTCACAACATGATTTTAAAAACAAATATACTCATTAATTGAAAAACAATAGATATGCATTGCTAAGGCCATATGTAGGACCTTGACTTTTTTTTTTAAATTAAATCATAGTTGTGTACATTAATCCAATCATGGGGTACAATATGCTGGTTTTATATACAATTTGAAATATTTTCATCAAACTAGTTAACATAGCCTTCATAGTATTTTCTTAGTTATCGTGTTAAGATATTTATATTCTACATTTAGTAAATTTCAGAAGTTCTGATAGGTATTATATTTAGTGGTCTCTTATGCATGGTTTGAAATTTCATTTCCATAATGACTACTGAAGATGAATATTTTTCATGTTCTAATTTATCATAAACTATGTATCATCATTTTGAAACATTTTCTCATCTATTTTTGCCATTATTCAAATTGCTTTGTTCTTAACAATTTCCTTATGAAATATCTAAACATATTCTATGTACTAAATCCTTGTTGAATATGTGATGTGCAAATATTTCTTTTCATTTAGTAGCTTGTCAGTTCCTTTAAGGTCTTTCACTGAGCAGAGTTTTTAATTTTGATGCAATTCAATTGACTATGCATCCTTTTGTGAATCATAATTTTGATTCCACATATAAGAGCTCATTGCCTTCTCTTACATGCTAAAGATGTTATCCTGCCCTTTTATATTATATTCAACATTTAATTCTGTGATCCATTTTGTGTTAAATTATGCATAAGGTGAGATGTAGTTAGATTTTTTTTGACTACTATCAATAATCATTTGGACATATCAGCGTGTGTATACTTCCAGTTTTTCTAGTCTGTTCCACTCTTCTATGTGGTGTCTATGCCTGCCAATACCACACCTTCTTTGTTACTTTAGCTATCTAAGACATCTTGAAATTGGGAGAATTGAACTTTATATTTCCCATTTGAAATTGTTGAGTTATTATTCTCATCCCTTGCTTTCCGTATAATTTTTACAATATTCCTGATCATGTCTACAAAAATCTTCCTGAAAATTGATTGGAATTGTTTTAAAACTATAAATCTATGTGTCAATTTGAAGAATTACTATCTTTACCATTTTGAAGAATTTCCCAATCCATAAAAATGCTGTGCTCCTCCATTATTTAGATTCTTAAAATCTTTCGCTGATATGTAGTTCCCAGCACTCATGTGTTGCTCACATTTAAGTATTTCTTTTGCTTCATTGAGTGTTTATTAATGTTATTGCATCTAAATGTTTATTTTTATTTGTTCAATGCTAAAAGATAGTAATGCAGTTTATTTTTACACAGCTATCTCCTAGCTATCTCACATTCAGTCTTAGGAGAGTTTGGTTTTTGTTTTATTCCTTGTTTTGTTTATATTTTGTTTTATTTATTTGTTTACTATTCCTTGGTATTCTCAACATATCAACTTATCTGCAAATAAAGACAGTTATATTTCTTATTACTTATATGTATGAATTTTATTTTATTTTATTTTTTATTGAGCTATCTGTAACTTCTAGTGCAAAATTGAATAGAATGGATAGAGTGAAAAAAGAAAGAATGGATAGAGTGGATATTTTTAATTTAGCTTCATAAAATGAATTGGAAAGTGTTCTCTATTCTTCTATATTCTGGAACAGACTTATAGAATTGGTAATAATTCGTTCTTAAATGTCTACAAGAATTCTCCAATGCAGCCATATGAGTTAAAGAGTTCTTTCTGAAGTAGTTGTTTCTTAATAGCTATAGGGCTATTCAAATTATCTATTTTATACTGCTGAAATGATATATTTTATGTTTTTTGAGGAAGTAGTTTATTTTCCCTACATTACCAAATTAATATTTCTAGACTTGTTTGATTTTGAGGTCTGCCAAGGTCGGTAGAGGAAGCATGTTTTTTAAAAAATTTAGAGATTGGTGATTTTTTTTTTTTTTTTTTTGTGGAGACAGAGTCTCACTCTATCACACTCAGTGGAGTGCTGTGGAGTCACAGCTCACAACAACCTCCAGCTCTTAAGCTCAAGCAATTCTCTTGCCTCAGCCTCCCAAGTAGCTGGGACTACAGGCGCCCTCCACAATGCCCAGCTAATTTTTGATGCAGTTTTGGCCGGGGCCGGGCTTGAACCAGCAGCCCTCGGTACATGGGGTCGGCACCCTACTCGCTGAGCCACAGGTGCCGCCCGTGAGATTGGTGATTTTTGTTCTTTTTTTTTTTTTTTTAAGCAATCTTGCTCTAAATTTGTCAAAGCTATGTCTTTAAAATGGGCCTTTCTTTCTTTCTTTCTTTCTTTCTTTCTTTCTTTCTTTCTTTCTTTCTTTCTCCCTTCCTCCCTTCCTTCCTTCCTTCCTTCCTTCCTTCCTTCCTTCCTTCCTTCCTTCCTTCCTTCCTTCCTTTCCTTCCTTTCTTTCTTGTTTTCTTTCTTTCTTTCATAGAGTCTCACTTTGTCATCCTTAGTAGAGAGCTATGACAACATAGCTCCCAGCAACCTCAAACTCAAGTGATTCTCTTGCCTCAGTCTCCTAAGTAGCTGGCACTAAAGGGGCCTACCATCATGCCCAGCTATTTTTTTTTTTTGAGACAGAGCCTCAAGCTATCACCCTGGATAGAGTGCTGTGGCATCACAGGTCACAGTAACCTCCAATTCCTGGGCTCAAACGAGTCTCCTGCCCCTGCCTCCCAAGTAGCTGGGACTACAGGCGCCTGCCACAACGCCTGGCCATTCTTTGGTTGCAGCCGTCATTGTTGTTTGGCAGCCTGGTCTGGATTCGAACCCGCCAGCTCAGGTGTACGTGGCTGGCGCCTTAGCCAGCTGAGGCACAGGCGCCAAGCCGACATAGTGAGATGAAGGAAGGAAGGAAGGAAGGAAGGAAGGAAGGATCCCAGACCTGCTGAGTCAGGATCTGCATTTCAACAAAGTTCCACTGTGGGCTCAGCACCTGTAGCTTGGTGGTTAGGGCACCAGCCACATACACCAGGGCTGGTGGGTTTGAACCCGACCCAGGCCTGCTAAACAACAATGACAACTGCAACAACAACAAAAATAGCCAGGCATTGTGGTGGGCGCCTGTAGTCCCACCTACTTGGGAGGCTGAGGCAAGAGAATCACTTAAGCCCAAGAGTTTGAGGTTACTGTGGCTGTGAGCTGTGACACTACGGTACTCTACTGAGGGCGACATAATGAAACTCTGTGTCAAAAACAAACAAGTTCCACTGTGTGGGCCAGGTGCAGTGGCTCACTCCTGTAATCCTAACACTGGGGAGGCTGAGGCCAGGCTTAGTCTGAAGGATTCCTTGAACTCGGGATTTGAAGATCAGCCTGAACAAGAGCAAGACCAAAAATAGAAAACTTAGCCAGCTATGGTGGAGTACACATATAGTTACACTTACTTGGGAGGCTGAGGCAAGAGGATCACTCAAGGTTGCCATGAGCTATGATGACACCATGGCACTCTAGGCTGATGACGGAGCAAGACTCTGTCTCAAAAAAAGCAAAATCCAGAAATAAAAAAATAATAATAAAGATAGGTTCGGCACCTGTGGCTCAACGGGCTAAGGCGCCAGCCACGTACACCTGAGCTGGCAGGTTCAAATCCAGCCCGGGCCCGCTAAACAACAATGACGGCTGCAACAACAACAACAACAAAAATGGCCAAGTGTTGTGGCAGGCGCCTGTAGTCCCAGCTACTTGGGAGGCAGGGGCAGGGGACTCACTTGAGCCCAGAAATCAGAGGTTGCTGTGAGCTGTGATGCCACAGCACTCTATCCAGGGTGACAGCTTGAGGCTCTGTCTCAAAAAAAAAAACAAGTAAATAAAAATAAAAAACAAAAAGGAAAAGAAAAAATAAAAATAAATGAAAAAAATAAAGAAAAAGAGAAAAAAAAATTTTTTAAAAGCAAAATCCATAGCGATCTGAAAACACGTTAAATGTTTTTGCCTTTTAAAATTGTTTTAATGTTTTAATTATTACAGCTACATAAAATACACATCAATGTTTGAGAAGTACTAATCTAACTGAAACAGGGGCAAAGTGTACTGAGGAGTAGGGGATCAGAGAAGGCTGCCTGGAGATGACACCAGAGGTGGACAAGTGAGTGGGTATTCCCCAGATGAAGAAGAGATTGGCTGACTTCTCTCCAAACTCGCTTCTTTCTTTGAGGCTGGAGCACATATTCCAGCTCCCCTTACAGACAGGTGTGGACAAAAGACTGGGCACAAGCCAGTGGGATGCGAAGGGAAGCCTTAGGTACCATTTCCAGACCAGGAACTGGACATCCTCCAATGTTTGATTCTCTCTGCTTGCTCTGTGCTCTTTCACTGTTTGCTGTGGACAGGACACTACGGATTTGAGCCACAGAACACACAGAGGCTGAGTGCCTGAGGGGTCTGGCAGAAGTTGCCTGCTTGCCAGAAACACCCGACTAGACCAGGAGCAGGAAGCAGAATCCTACATGTCAAGCCCTAGAGCTGTGGGGGTTAAGGTGACAGCAGCTGCTCCTGCTAGGACAGCAGACAAATAAGGAGGGCTAGTTGTTTTTTTTTTTTTTTTTTGAGACAGAGCGTCAAGTTGTCACCTTCGGTAGAGTGCTGTAGCATCACAGCTCACAGCAACCTCCAATTCCTGGGCTCAAGCGAGGCTCCTGCCTCCACCTCCCAAGTAGCTGGGACCACAGGCGCCCACCACAATGCCTGGCCATTTTTTGGTTGCAGCCACCATTGTTGTTTGGCTGGATTCGAACCGGGGCTGGATTCGAACCCGCCAGCTCAGGTGTACGTGACTGACGCCTTAGCCCGTTGAGCCACAGGTGCCGAGCTGGCTATCCTTAAGTTTTGAGAGCTTAGGGTCTGTGATCTCTTCTATTAGCTCATGAAAAAGATAGACCCTCTTCCTCCCAAAGACATGGAGTATTCAAACAATATTACAGATAACTTCCCAAGAGTCTCTCACTCTCTGAAACCCATCCAGAAAGACTCAGATGGTCTTGGCTCCAGATTCAGAAATAAGTTGGTGATATGGAACCACTTTAATAAAAGAAAATTATCTCAGATACATCTCAAGGAGGTTTTCCCAATAGTCAACAAAGAATTTTTTTTTTTTTTTACTTCATGAGAATCTATTTTTGGTCCTATAATAAAAGTAAAAGGAGAAAATAAGATTCCTTTTAGAGCTAACAAGGCTGGGGCAACATGTATTTCATAGGGTCAAATGTTCTGTTTTGTTTTGGTTTTTGTAGAGACAGAGTCTCACTTTGTCGCCCTCGTTAGAGTGCTGTGGCGTCACAGCTCACAGCAACCTCCAACTCCTGGGCTTAGGCAATTCTTTTGCCTCAGCCTCCCGAGTGGCCATAGGGTCAAATGTTTTGTTTTTTTTTTTGAGACAGAGCCTCAAGCTGTCACCCTGGATAGAGTGCTGTGACATCACAGTTCACCGCAACCTCCAATTCCTGGGCTCAAGCGAGTCTCTTGCCTCTGCCTCCCAAGTAGCTGGGACCACAGGCGCCTGCCACAACGCCCGGCCATTTTTGGTTGCAGCCGTCATTGTTGTTTGGCGGGCCCAGGCTGGATTCAAACCCGCGAGCTCAGGTGTACATGGCTGGCGCCTTAGCCCACTGAGCCACAGGCGCCGAGCCAGGGTCAAATGTTTATTGGATTCTTTAGAAGATGTCAGAGGGGACTATCCCTTCTTCTGGGTTCTCTCTTCTATTCGCCCAGTGGTTGGCAGGGACAGGGGTCTCTGACAGTGCAATGCCCTCTGGGACCCAGCTCCTAACACTCCAGTGAGGGCCTCTTTTCTTCCCGTGGCCACTAGAGGGTGCAAGGATCACAAGCAGGGGCTGAATGTCAGGCCTCGGGGCATTTGGGGTTAGGGCTCTGAGCTGCCACTGGTGCCAACACTGGAAGGTCGTCCCTGGTCCCCAGGGAGCAAACTGCAGGCTCATGGAACCCCGATTTCAGGTAGATGTCCCCAACTGAGAGCACACATTGGCATCTGAGCAAGGCACACCAGCCACAGAGCTTTTATGGGGTGACAATCCCAGGAGGACCAGAGGACACCCCAAGGGGCTTTCCTCTTTCATTTCTGTGTTCTTGAGGCTGGACCCTAGTGAGTGGCTTGAAACCCTTGCAGCCCCCGTGCAGACAGCCTGGCTGTGACTGAGAGGGCACAGGTATGTTACAGGCTGGCATAACCCTAGGAAAGAGAGAGAATCTTTCTTCTTGCCTTTTCAGCTTCTAGAGGCCACCTGCATTCCTTGGCTTGAGGCCACTTTCAAATTGCATCTTTACAACTCCCTTTCTGTCTCACTTCTGCTTTTTCCTCTTTGATCCTCTTACCTCCTCTTAGGAGGACCTTGCTGGTTATGTTGGACCCACCTGGACAGTCCAACGTACTCCACCCAGTTCAAATCAATTGATTAATCATCTTCGACCCTCTACAAACTCAATTCCCCTTTGCCATGGAACATAACATATTCAGGGGTTCCAGGGATCAGGAAGTAGACGCTTTGAGGGCCATTATTTGGCTTATATACCATGACTGGGAAGAAAGGCACTTTATTATTGATTTTACTACATTTCTTCCGAAGACATTTTTTTATTTTTTTGAGACAGAGCCTCAAGCTGTCACCCTGGGTAGAGTGCTGTGGCATCACAGCTCACAGCAACCTCCAATTCCTGGGCTCAAGCGAGTCTCCTGCCTCTGCCTCCCAAGTAGCTGGGACTACAGGCG
>CAUYON010027007.1:0-14932 GCA_963573935.1 Arctocebus calabarensis | reverse complement strand
GGGGAAGGGGATAGGTAGTTTTCCTTTCAGATGAATTTTGTACCGGAAGCTTTCTTTCTTGGAGTTGCAGCTTGCCTCAGCAGAGGTGACCAGCAGTTATCACTTCTCTCTCGGCTGGGCTCCCAGTCTTCCACTTAATTGGGCATTTTCTGGATGTTATCCTTCCCTTTGGATAGGAGCCTCTTATGAAAGCTGCTTCCAGTCAGCCATCTTGCCCCTCCCCCAGGGATGACAGCTTTATATGACAACCAAAGGGCTTATTCTACTTTCTCTTCCTTCTCTCCCTTCTCCTATTTTTTCAGTCTTACTGTTTTAACTTTAACAAAACATAAAGCATTTACAATCTATTATTCCACTGTATACATATATATTCAAATTTTTGACATTTTTCCAATCATCTCTTGATTATCTTCTAGCAGATTTTTCAAGAACATACAAATGCAGTATTCCTTCAGTTCTTAACATGTTTTAAATTGTTATTCAATAGCTTTGATTGTTTGGGTGGATTTTTTAAAAAAAATTCTTGTTTGGCTCTTGCTTTGAGTTTCAAGAAAATGTTGCTCCAATTTTTAAAAAATTGCATATTGTTATTGAGAAATCTGTTGCAAACCTGATTTCCCACCTTTTGCAGATGACTTGGCTATTTTACTGAGAGGCTCAAGGTATTTCTCTTTACCTTTAGAGTCTAATCATTTTTCTAGGTTTATAGCTTGAAGTTGAAAATTCAAGGTTCACAGTAAGCCTTTTCAGTATGTAAATTTCAGAATTGTTTTTCCTCTGGAGTGTTTTCTTGGGTTCTATTTTAAAATATTATTAATTGTTACATGCCTTTATTTCATGTTTCCATTTCATGGATTTTAATTATACTTATTCCTATAACTCTTATTCTTGGATACTTTTTTCATTTTATTTCTTTTAACTTTTTATTAATCTCCACAATGTCCCTTACTTTATCTTTAATAAAGTTGATTTCCCCTTGGGGACTTTGAAATTAGATTAGGCATAGTTTGTTTTTTTTAATTTAAATAATTTTTTGAGTTTGCCAATCTGTTTCACATATTTGTATTTTCTACCCATTCTATTTTATATTTGTTATTTGAGGTGTTCTCTCATATTTGAAAATATTTATAATATTTATTAATGGCATATAATTCATGTTGTAATGGCATGTTATAATTTTATTCTGTTTTGACTCCTTAAAAAGTATTTCCATCAGATAAAAACAATTGATTCCCATTTCTTATTGTTGTTCTTGTTATAATAGCTTTGGATGGATGTTGCCTATGTCCTGTTTTTTGATGCCTGGGATTTAACCAGGTTATCAACAAGACATTTAGCAGGCAAAGGGTGTGGTTACTCACAGGTTTCTTAGTTTAGGAGTGCCCTCTTCTGTCAGGGCAGTGAAGAACATTTTCTTTAGTACATGGCATCTTTGGGGGAGGTGGGCTAATGTGCATTCTGATTCTGTTTTACTCTTCTGTTCTCAAAGTTTCTTAATTTTTACCACTTGTTTTCTTCTTTCTTCTAAGACACTTTTCTGTTACAAATTGCCTTTCTTTTCCCCAAAAGGATACCTTATTAAGAGTACCACCTTTAGTACCATGTACTTCTAAACTTCACCTTTAGATTCTTCCATATCTCATTACACCAGGTCAGAGACGTCCTGAGAGTAAGTTCACTTGTTATCTGCCAACATTAGAACCTGCAGTACTGTCCAGAATAGGGAGCACTGATATCTCTATAATATAATATTGATTGATCTTAGAGGAAACAGGCAAATGACTGTGTGGCACTTATTGTTACCAAGTCTTTCTCATTCATACTGGATGATTTCTAGACTCAAGAGGACTATATTTGAAGGAATTTGGTTGTTCTGTTGATGGCCAAGCTTGTCACACTAGGATCAATTGAGGAATGCAGTCTATGACTATTTCTGGGTCTGAGTAGTGTTTGGATGTGGGTTAAAAATTATTCCCATATATTAGACTCTTGTAGGTGGGAGATGTGGCTTGAGGGGATTAATTCATTCCTGTTTGCTCTAAGGTTCCCAAGCAGAACATCAGTTCTTTATGGGAGAAGGGTTAACCTTTCCAGGGAAGGTCTTCTGATGCAGTAGATCCAACCTAGCTCAACCTCTCTCAATGCACATCCCCACCCTCAAATCTAGTTTCTGACAGTATATCATCTTGTTGAGTTGTCTTTTTCTGGTGATTAAGGCACTTTGGCTGGTGTTTCAGCAAGACAACTCAAGCTTGGCTATGTTCACTGGCATTCCTTTCACTGTCATTAACATTATTTGCTTCTAAGTAGTGAAAGGACAGGTTGCGAGTTGCTGTCCTCCTCTCAGGTTTGTCATATTTTTCTTCAACTATCTTTGTCAAATAGAAAACAAAGAAAGCAAAGAAATATGACCAAGTTTGCTACATAAGCAGAAATTAATAAATTTCCTAATTAATAGGAAGAAGCTATTGATTATCCCTGCCTATGGCTGACTTTACTTTCTAAAGGTATATTGTTAATTTATTGTCTACTTATTTGCCTCTCTATTCCAAAGTTTCCCCTTCTTGGATTAGATGAGCTTGGTATTGTGTGATCCTACCTACTAATTTTTAGAGGAATTTGCAAAATGTACAGCTTGATTAAAAAAAAAAAAACAATTCTAAGTATCAAGCACCTTCTAGATGTCACTATAATTAGATAGGTTGGTTATGTGTTGATTAAATTACTAAGCTTGTTTCTTGGCCATAATTTTCAGAAAGATTTCCCACCCCCCCTTTAGGTTTCTATCTTTCTCATCTTAGCATATCATTTGCACTTGCCTCCCCCACATTTCTGCCTCTTCATTTAATACTGTGACTGTTCTTGTACTTCCTTGATTAGATGAATTTACAGGGTGCAAGCTACTGCTGACTTTTATAAGGCAGAATCATTTTTTTCATCATATCAGGCACTTCATTATTTGAAAATGTTAAGAAGAGCACATAGCTCCTTTTATCTAAAGACTCTTGTAAAACAGCATCACAGATCATGAAATGTTAGGGGTAGAAAAGACATTAAGCCAGATGGATAAGCTTCCTGACAATTTATTACCTGGATTAAGCTTAAGTATTTTTAAGTAGTAGTCCCAGAAAGCTTGCAAATTCCCACAGGGAACACTCAAGTGATGATTATTGGGTGGGAAAGGTTTGTCCTTCCGTTAGTAGTGGAAGTAATCAGTAGTCTGTAGGGATACTAAATAAATGACAACTGACTTACCTTTCTGAAAAAGCTATGAGAAGTTGGTCTCTTTCTCCTCCCTAATCCTTGCTTGACCCTCCCCTTCTCCCACACCTGCATGTGCACACTGTTGATGCAGGAGACCATCAGCCCACACAGGGAAGACTGGACAGAAGGCTGGCTGCACTTGTCAGGGAAGGGTACAGTGCAGCTGAGAAAGCCGAGTGGTTTAATCATTTTTCTGGAGGAATACTACCTACAGTTAGTGTGTCCTTGCTGTCTAAAGTGTAACACTTTAATTTTTGAAAATCCAAGGCTGGTATACCAAACTTAATCATAAGGTGACTTAATTCATTCAGGCTGCTATAGCAAAATATCCTAGACTGGGCAATTTATAAAAAATAGAAATTTATTGCTCACAGTTGGGAGTTTCAGACCCATGTGCCAGGAAATTCAGTATCTGGTGAGGGCTTCTTCTCTGCTTCAAAGCTGCCTTCTTGCTATGTCCTCACATGAAGAAAAGGTAAAAGGAATCCTTCAAATTTCTTTTATATGGACACTAAACCTATTCTTGAGGGTAGAACTCATATGATCTAATCATCTTCCAAGGCCCTACCTCTTAATACTATCACCTTGGGGATTAGGTTTCACATGAATTTTAGGGAGATACAAACATTCAGACCGACCCTATCAGAGGGGTAGGTAATACTTAATTCTAAGAGCAGGAACTTAATCTATTCTATGTACCTAGACTGAACTTTATCATTTTTTTCTATATGTATTATATCCACCTACATCTAATTTTTGTGAACTATTTTAAAGCAAAGTAAACACCACAGTCATATAATTTCACATATATATTCATGTTTTACTAGAAGATAAGAACTATTTTTTAAAGTAACTAAAACCCATTATTATACCTAAAAATCGATAATATTAATATTTGTTGGCATTATCTAATGCCCAATCTATATTTAATTTTCCAAAATTATCTCAAACATTTTTCCCAAAATTGGTTTTAACATGGCTGTCATGTTTCATTTAGTTGACAAGTCAAAAATTGTAACCAAAATGTAGAAATTTTATCTCAGAGTTTAGCCTATTATTTAGAATGTGACAGGTTTCTTTGAACTTGGATTTCATTTTTCAATGTATTACCTACAGCTTGCATGACATAAATATTTGTAATCATCTGTCTGCATCCAAGTTATTGACTGAAAAGAAAATGAAAGGAAAAGGATCAAATGTGAATAATAAAAAGTTCGGTCTAGGCTGATTCTAATACATAAATTGTCTAATCACAGTGTTTCTACCTAATTATACTATTAAGTAGCCTTCATTTTGGCTAGTAGGATATGATAGAGTCCTTGTTAAATTTATTACCAAATGCAAGTAGCTATTTTTTCACATCTTTCCAATTGCTATACCTGTAATTTTAGCAGAAGGAGCGTGAATGTCTTAAAGACCATAATGGGTTTCTAATAAGTATCACTTTTTTTCCCTAGGGATTTGTTTAACCACCCGTTTACATATGATCAATGTAACACATTGAAAACCTAGAAATAAGCGTAAATTGGAAATTATCATTTAATAGAGTTCTCTTGGAATAAAAGTAAAACTAGCAAATAATGCTTTCATTGCATATCCCTACTCTCTTTAAATAAAACATGCTTTTGCCTTTGTTTTGTCTCCCACAGTTCCCTCATCATCCCTAATGTCTAGCTACATCGAACCATCCAAGTGCTTTCTCTGTACTCTAAATCGTGGAATATAGTGGATTTTTTATATTTCTGTTTCTCAACTAAACAGAAATCTCCCTAGATAGGCATTCATTGTTATATCCACTGCTTGATGCAGAATGAATGCTCAATAAATAAGTATTGATTAAAATAAAGTGAATAAGAATCACTGAGTAAAAGGAAGGATTCATATCAAACTTGATAATATAAAAATCTCTGAAATTGAAGTCATCACAGACATATACACAAACTTTTGTGTATTATAAATAGTTAGCATTGGCATTTGGGAAAATTCTTATTCCATGTATTTCCCCCCCACACACATATATTTTCAAATAAAAATTCTATAATCATATCTGCAATTTCTGTCACATCCTTGCCTAGTTTTCTGAAAACTGAATTATTTCTTCATCAAATGGGGGTTTGTTTTCTAATTAATCATATTTGCTCCAACCTTTCCAACTTAAAGCTCTTTCTTTTTAATGGAGACAATGGAAACACAAAGGGAAGGGAGTAGTTCTCCTGCCCTGCTGGCATAACCCTATCTTCCCCAACCTTTGGTCTATCACTTCTCCTTCCTTGCTCAGAACATAAATGAAGAACAGCAAAACAATACAAAAACTTTATATGATGATAAACAACACTGTTTATTGTCTTGATGGATTTGTCAAACCTCAATTTATTCTTTAACTTTCTGAACCTTATTTTCAAAGCCATGTCCCATCATTTCTTCGATTCTTACTAATAATCTTCTACAAATTGCACCTGTCTTTTAAAATTTGAACTTATCATCTGGTTCCCTGTTAGAAAACATTAACTTTCTTATATAATTAGATTCTTTATAATGATTTGAAATTATTTAGGTTAGCATAATCAAGCTTTATTTTTTCTTTTAGGATCTCCTATTTCTCTGAAGAATATCCTTCTTTAGAATTTTGGGTGTTTTGGATGTATATGTTATGATAGATTATTGCTTTGATCTCCAATTTGTTCTTGTCTCCCTATGTAGCCACGTCTCAAGATGGTTATGCCTCACATGTGTGCTTGGCCATGTGACTTCCTTTGGCCAATGAAACAATGGCAAATGTGACTCAAGCACATACTTGAAAGATGTTTGCACACCAGAGATCTCGCTTTCTATAATCCTAAGACCACTATAACAGCAAGCCCAGCTTTCCTGATGAAGGTCAACAGACTATATGAAGAGTGGCTACAATTATTCTAATCATCTAAGCTGAGACCATCACAAACCCCAATGTCCCCTGACAGCTTTAGTTAACCCACCAGATGTTTGATTGACACGTAGTGAGAACAACTGACAGCAAAAGAATTGCTCAGCTAAGCCCAACCAAAATTGCCAACTCACAGAACCAGGAGCTAAATAATTATTTATTGCTTTAAGTCACAAAAATTTGGGTGGTTTGTTATACAACAAGATAACTGATATGTCTATATCTCTTAAAAAAAAAGGCAAGAGACTCTGTCTTTAAAACTCATATACATTTAACTCAGCCCAATGTTGCCAAAATTTTCTATTATATACACAAACTACAAGGCAACATAGTCTCCCAAGAGGATCTTTCTTCTTTTTTCCTTTATTAAATCATGATTGTGTACATAAATGCATTTATGGGTTACAATGTGCTGATTTGCTATACAATGTGAAATGCTTACATCTAACTGATTAACATAACATTTTCTTTCTTATATATTTGTTGTGGTAAGACATTTATACTATATTCTTATTAGTTTTGAAATATACCATTGCATTATGCACATTAGGTGAGGTCCTACCAAACACTCTCCATCCTCCTGGCCCCACCCTCCCCTCCTTTTTTCCTCCTTCTTTCTGAACTATAGTTATGGCTTACTATTCATATGAATGTGTAGTGATTATATACTGATTGCATATTAGTATTGAGTATTTTGGATACTTTTTTTTCCATTCTTGAGATACTTTACCAAGAAGAATATGTTCTAGTTCCATGTAGGTAAACATAAAAGATGTGAAGTCTCCATATATGTAAGAAAAGAACAAATAACACTATTTCTATGTGGGCAAGAGACTCGAATAGAAGCTTCTCTGAAGAAGATAAGCACATGGCCTACAAACACACGAAAAAATGCTATCATCTTTAATCATCAGAGAAATGCAAATCAAAACCACTTTGAGATATCATCTAACTCTAATAAGATCAGCCCACATCACAAAATCCCAAAACTACATATGGTGGCCTGGATGCAGAGAGAAGGGAACACTTCTACACTGCTGGTGGGAATGCAAGCTAATAATGGCCTTTTTGGAAAGACGTTTGGAGAATACTCAAGGAACTAAAAGTGGACCTGCTATTTGATCCTGCAATTTCTCTATTAGTTATATACCTAGATGATCAAAAATCATTTTACAACAAAGACATTTGCACCAAAATGTTTATTTCAGCCCAATTCATAATTTCCAAGTCATGGAAGCAGTCCAAATGCCCACTGACCCATGATTGGATTAACAAATTATAGTATATGTATACCAGGGAATACTATGCAACCATAAAAAGAGGACCTTGCGTACTTATTAGAACTTCTGTAACAAAGAAGAAATCTTCAGATGAAGTTTGGGAACAGCAGCAAGTTAGTATAATGAATTAAAGAATAATTAAAATATAACTTCACCTCTTTTGGACTATATTTAAAGCATGATTTTCTAAAAGTTAAATGTTGTGATGAATTTTTCCCAGGGTTCTTTGACTCACACTCACAATTCCAGGACTCTGGGTGGGTGAGCTGGGTGGGCCCATAAAGGTCAGGAGCTCCTTACTAACCTAGGGAATATCAAGATCCCACTTCTGCCAAATATAGAAAAAAATGAGCAATATGTCACAGAAGGTACCTACAAATACCATCTTTCCAAAGGCCAAAGCTAGAAGGACACCCTAGGCCATGAACTGAAGAAGACTTCCTTAAGCCAGACCAATGCCATGACCACCCTCCCTGAGCCCAAACCCCAGAGTGAGGTTGTGTCCCATAAATAAAAACAAAATGGAATAGAATAAAGTAGATTAGGAAAAAGAAAAGAAATAATAAAAATAAGCAAATAAAATTATATGAGATGAAGAAAAAAGGGATAGCTTGGTTATTGTATGAGAAATTTATGTGGGAAAGGTGAGAAAAGTAAAAATTTTTACCAAAAGATGGCTCCGCGCCTATGGCTCAACAGGCTACGACACCAGCCACATACACCTGAGCTGGCAGGGTCGAATCCAGCCTGAGCCCACCAAACAACAATGATGACTGCAACCAAAAAATGGCCGAGCATTGTGGTGGGCACCTACAGTCCCAGCTACTTGGGAGGTGGAGGCAAGAGACTTGCTTGAGCCCAGGAATTGGAAGTTTCTGTGAGCTGTGATGCCATGGCACTCTCTCCAGGGTAACGGCTTGAGGCTCTGTCTAAAAAAAAGAGAGAGAGAGAGAGAGAGAGAGAAAGAAAGAAGAGAAATTAAAAAGAAAGAGGAAAAAAGGGATTGAGAAACCATAGCAGAAATGGAAGAACTTTTCTATTGAAGAAATTAAAAATTAAAAAAAAAATACAACTAAATATAGAAAACAACAACAAAATTTAAGAAAAAAATTATTAAAAGAAGATAGGAAAAAATATATATTGCAATATATTGCCTGGAAACCAGGTGGTGCTGTAGTGTTAAGAGATGCAGAACACACATGTATTTGTTTTGCTGCATAAGATGAGGGATAGAAGCCACTATCTAGTTGCTGAGGGAACCTGGTCCCATCTTTCTGATTTCTTGGCCCTCAAACAGGGCTTGGTCATTTTGCTAGCTTTCAGTCTCTGTGGGATTGGGATCCTGAAAGTCTCACCAGATTTCTTAGAGGTATGTCTTGACCTCCCAAACAGTACTCCCTGGCAACAAAGTGGCTTTCCCGGGGCTGCAGGAGCCATTGAACCCACCAAAGGATGGCTGCCTGAGCTCAGCAGGCACGCCAGAGCCAGCCAGCACTGAAATCCTGCAGAATGTTCCACCCAGGTGGTGCTCCCATAATGGCAGCACCCCCCTAGTAGCCAAACCAATGAGAGTTCCACTCCATTATTTGTTCTTTGAAAAGATAAATAAAATGGATAAACCTTTGGTCAGATTAACTAGAATCAGAAAGGCAAAATCTCTAATAACTTCAAGCAAAAATGAAAAAGGAGAAATAACAACAGCTACCACACAAATATAGGAGATTATCTTTGACTACTATAGGATATCCTACCCACAGAAATTTGACAATGTGAAAGAAATGAACCAATACCTGGAATCACACCATCTCCCTAGATTTACTCAGGAAGAAATAGATCTCTTGAACAGACAAATATCAAGCAATGAGATTGCAGTAAAAACAAAAAAGCTTCTGACAAAGAAAAAAAAAAGGCCATATTATCCTTTCAATAGATACAGAAAAAGTATTTGACAAAATTCAGCATTCTTTTCTAATAAGAACACTCACAAAAATAGGCATAGGTGGTACAATTTTTAAACTCATTGAAGCCATCTATGACAAACCCAAAGTTAATATCATACTTAATGGTGTAAAACTTAGAACTGAAACTAGACAAGGATGTCCTCTCTCACCACTATTCAAAATAGTGCTGGAAGTTCCTACCAAAGCAATAAGGCAAGAGAATGATAGAAAGGGCATGTAAATGAAGGCAGAGGAGGTCAAATTCTTATTCTGTGATGATGATATGACATTATATTTAGAAAATCCCAGACACTCAACCACTAGACTCCTAGAAGTGATCAAAAATTCCAGTAGCATCTCAGGGTATAAAATTAATGTCCACAAATCAGTAGCCTTTGTATATGCCACTAACAGACAAATTGAGACACTAATTAAGGACATAATTCCCCTCCCAGTAGCTTCAAAGGAAATAAAATACCTAGGAATATATACCTAACAAAAGAGGAGAAGGATATCTACAAAGAGAATTATGAAACCCTGAGAAAAGAAATAGCAGAAGAAATTGACAAATGGAAGAACATATCATGCTCTTGAGTGGGAAGAATCAGCATTGTCAAAATGTCTATACTACCCAAAGCAATCTACAGATTCAATGCAGTGCCCATTAAAATACCAACATCATACTTTGAAGAACTGGAAAAAATAGTACTTCATTTCATATGGAACCAGAAAAAACCCATATAGCCAAGGCAATTCTTAGTAATAAAATCACTCTACCAGACTTCAGGTTATATTACAAGTCCACAGTCATCAAAATAGCATGGATTTGGCACAAAAAAAGAGACATAGACATATGGAACCAAACATAAAACCAAGAGATGAAACCAGTTTCTTATAGTTATGTGATCTTCGGTAAACCAAGAAAAAAAAGCATACACGGTGGAAAAGAATCCCTATTCAATAAATGTTGCTGCAAGATCTGGATAACCACATGTAAAAGACTGAAACTGGACCTGTACCTTTCACCGCTTACAAAAAATTAACTCAAGATGGATAAAAGATTTAAATTTAAGACATGAATCAGTAAAAATCCTAGAAGAAAATGCAGAAAACACTCCTTGGGATGTCAACCTGGGGGAAAGATTTTATGAAGAAGACTTCAGTGGCAATCATAACAACAGCAAAAATAAACCAACAGGATTGAATTAAACTGAAAAGTTCATGCACAGCTAACGACCCAACAATTAAAGCTAATAGACAACCTTTAGAATGGGAAAAGATATTTGCATGTTATGAATCTAACAAAGCATTGATAACTAGAATCTACCCAGCACTCAAACAATAAAAAAAGAGCTAACAATCCCAATTATCACTGGGCAAGTGATATGAACAGAACCTTCTCTGAGGCAGACAGATGAAAAGTTCTCACTGTCCCTGATCATCAGAGAAATGCGTATCAAAACTGACCTGAGATATCACCTAACCTCAGTGAGAATGGCCCACATCACAAAGTCCCAAAGTTGCAGATTCTGGCACAGATGTGGAAAGAAGGGAACAGTTTTACACTGTTGGTCGAGCTGCAAACTAATACAGACTCTTTGGAAAGAAGTACGGAGAATCCTCAAAGAACTCAAATTAACTTCCCATTTGATCCTGAAATCTCATTACTAGTAATCTACCCAGAATTAAAGAAATTTTATCATAAGGTCATTTGCACTAGATTGTTTATTGCAGCTCAATTTACAATCACCAAGATGTCAAAACAACCTAAATGTCCATCAACCCAGGAACAGATTAACAAAGTGTGGTGTATGTATACCATGGAATACTATTCAGCCATAAAAATATGGAGACTTATATACCTTTTGTATTAACCTGGATGGAGTTGAAAAAAATTCTTCTTAGTAAAAGTATCACAAGAATGTAAAAGCAAGTATAAAATGTACTCAACCAAAATATGAAGCCAGTAAATGGTCTAATAACATGCCCACAAAGAGAAAAACTCAATTCAATTCAAGTTGGGGGATGAGAAAACAAGGGAGGAGGGAGAAGGGCACAATATAAAGGTATATGGCACACTTAATGGGCAAAATATAAGGTTATATGGAACATCTTTTGGAAGCAGGAAACAAATACAAGAAGTACTCTGCCTAGCAAATAAAAACATTATAACCCAGGTTTTGTATCCTTACATTAACCTGAAATTAAAAAAAAATAATTTGATACATATATGAATTACCCATAATTTAATAGAAAATAAAGTTTTCTTCCCTTAAGTTTTCTGAAGAATAAGGGTACAAGGATATCGGACTCTTGGCTTGAGTCTCAACCCCAAAATATGGCAAATACATCTATCTAGATGGTATGAAATGTCTTCACTTGAGAATAGACTATCTCAAGTCATAAAGACCATTAATGCCAATGAAAGACAGTAATCAGCATGTTTAACTGTGTAGGTTCTTAAATCAGGTGATTTAGGTTTGGAAACTGGGCTCTATGGTTACTTATATGTGGACCCTGAGCAAGTTACTTACCCTTTGCTAAGTCTTTTGTGACCTCACAAAGAAAATAAAATTATTACATTACGGATTGTTTGAGGATTATATGAACTAAAACATTGAAGTGTTTAGAATGCCAATAGAATACAGAAAAGCTCAATAAATGATAACATATAAGTTTTCACTGGGTATTTTCTATCTTTATATTTATAACATTCCTCTATATGTAAGTTCTATAAAGTCTACCAAGGCATTGGCCCTACTAAAGATATGTGATAACCACATTTCAAAAAACCTGTGAGAATCAAAAAACTTATGAACTATGATTTTGACAAAAATTATAGTGAGTGAATCAGATCAATTTTTTTTGCTTATGTCTTCAAGAAGTCATATGGCCTGATGTTTCAGAAAAATAAAGTAACAAAAATACTACATCCTTAAACATCTGAAGGAAGTCCTCTTGGGTGGCTTTAACTTTCTGATTTGTCTCCCATGGCTTCTTTCTGGTGGAAATCTACTCAGGCCAGCTATTACTCTAGGAATCCTGGTGGATGTGTCAAATGAGCCCAATGACATTTCTGAATGCCATTTGTCTCATGATTCCTTTGTTTACCACTATTTTTACTACCAAAGAGATCAAGCACTGAATATTTAATCTCTCTTTGGGACTAATATATCCTATTGTTTTGTTTGATTCTTCAATGCAGATATTCTTTGACTTAAAATGGGGTGATAGCCTAATAAACCCATCATAAATTGAAAATATAGTTAAGTCAAAAGCACCTGCAATATACCCACCAAACATCATAGCTTAGCTTAGCCTACCTCAAACATGCTCAGAATGCTTTCATTAACCTGCAGTGCAGCAAAATCATATGGCAACCATAGTTCTCTGTAGAGTGTCAGTTGTTTACCTGGTGAATGCATGGCTGACTGAGAGCCGCCTAGCATAACAGGAGAGTATCCTACCATATTTCACGAAATGCATATCACTTTTACACCATTGTAAATTTGAAAAATTGTAACTTGAACTGTCATAAGTTGGGAAACCAAACTTTAAAACAAACTCAAAATATAAAAAAATATAAATTAGAATAACTTCATACCCAGAGAAAATGTCAGGCCTACTCCACTGTGTAAAGTCTACTTCTTATGTAAAAGAACCTCAGGTTAGGAGATTGGGGAGAGAAGACTTCAGGCATCTCCAGATGGTGGGATCTGCTCTGAATCATCCCTTTGGGGACACAAGGAGAAAGCATGAGGCTTCTGGACTCCATGAGAAAGGCAAAAGCAGTGGAAAACTGGCAAGTGGTTGCACGTGTTCGTTCAGTCTAATCCTGCTGGCAGCTGTAAGTATAGCAACAGTGAGATTGCAAACTGGAAAGGCCTTACCTGTGAGGTGTTTGGGCTTTTTTGGACTTGGCACTCAGTAGAACTAGGGAGAACTTGGGCAAGAGTGCAGAGGTTTTTACATGTTGTCTAGGGCCCCAGACTGAGCCACTAAGCCAGACAGAGCTAACAGTGTTTGGCTGTGGGCCATGTGGAGCCATTGTGGGAGAACTGACCCTCTGCAAGCTCCACATTAGGGTTGCAGGACAAGCATTGGGCGGGAGCAAGTAATCTAGTGACTGAGCAGCCTAAAGGCAGGGACTGAGACACTTTGCAGCCTTAGCCCTCAGAGGCATAGAGTGAGACCTGTTTTGTCACACTGGGTAAGTGGATAGCCACTTCAGGAGTGATCCCAGTGACAAGTGCTTTCCTGGGAAAACTTCTGCTTAGCCCAGGTTAGCAATTTAAAGTGCCTTCTAAGTGGGTTGAGGAGAGATTTAGACAATGCACCCTGCGGGCTTTGAGAAATCATTAGAGGCCTCCAGTCTCCATTTCATGCAGTTGTATCAGCATTGTGATTAACATATCATACCCCAGAAGATCACCTGCTGCCCAGAAAATATTCAGCAAGATATATATGCTGCTTTATTTTCAGTTTTGTTTTCTTTTGTATTTTTTTGTTGTTATTGTTGTTGTTTTTTGTTTTTAATTTCAACATTTTCCCTATAGATTGGTCTTTCTTTTATTTCTTCATTTTTCTAGTTTAAATATAATTTTCCATTGTTGTCTTTTCAACAATTAGAACTTCATTTTTGCTAGTGTTTCTACCCCAATTATTTGGTTCCTCCCCATTTTTTCCTGTAAAGTTTTTGGTTTGCTTGTTTTGGTTTGATTTATTGCATTTTTATCTTTCTTCTCTACTTGGTGGAGGTGGGGTACTGTGTCCAAACACGCTGGCAAAGAGCTGCTGACCTCAAGGGAACCACCCAACCAAGTACCCTCAGAGGTTGGGGGTTCTTAAGGTTGGGTCAAAGTACCCTACTATACACCTATATTGCTCCTGTCCCCCTGTTTTTGTGCCTCTCTTCTTTTTGTCAATATTCACTTATACCCTCCCCCTCCCCTTTCACCTTTTTCTTTTTTCTTTCTTTCTTTTTTCCCTGCTTGCTGTTCAATCATCTCATCCTCTGGTCCCGTACCAAAAGGACTCATCAAAACCCTAGTCCAGAAGCACAGCAACTTAAACAGCAGGAGGAAGTGAAAGGAAAATTAGGGCAAGGAAATAGATAAAAGAAATCACTCATGAGGAAGAATCAGAAGAAAACCTCTGGCATCATGAAAAACCAGTCCAGAGCAACACCCCCAATCGACTATGAGGTAGCTACTGCAGAGGATTCCACCTATAAGGAAATGTTGGATATGACAGAAAGGGAATTTAGAATACAGATCATGAAAACAATCAAGGAAATGAAGGAAACAAAGAAGGAAATTGCTGATAAAGTGAAAAATAACCAAAAGGAAATCCAAAAACAGAATCAAATAAGAGATGAATGGTATGAAGGATATAGCAGAGATGAAGGAACTGAAGCAATCAATTAGGGAATTTAAACATGCAATAGAAAGTATCAACAACAGATTAGACCATGCAGAAGAAAGAATGTCAGAGACAGAGGACAAAGCTCTTGAGATAACTCAGAT
>CAUYON010027005.1:0-10275 GCA_963573935.1 Arctocebus calabarensis | reverse complement strand
GTGTAGCTCCTCTGGGACTGCCCCACCCAGGGGGTTCTGGCTGTAGGAGCAGCTCCAGAGTGTGGCATGCCCAGATCAAGCAGCAGGTCATGGGATGGGGCACCCAGTCACCTTTGCAAAGGGAGCCTGTGCCTCCAGCAGTGTCTGGCTGGGAGGAGGGCTCCAGAGGGAGTGAACTGTTCACAGCCTCCTGAGTCCCTGGCCAGATGGGTGGAGCCGGTGTGTAGGCAGAGAGGGTAGGAGAGGAGGCAGGTTGTGTAGCTCCCAGATTTCCTGGCCTGGGCAAGCAGTGGAAGCCTGGCAAGTTCCTGGCAGAGTTCCTGGCCAGTGTGGGTAGTAGGAGCGGCAGCCGAGTCCCAGGGGGCCCGGATCAGAGCTGAGCGGTGGTCCCATTGGTCTGCAGGCTGAGGCCAGGTGGGGTACAGATCTGCGCCAGGTGGGAGTCTCAGTGGAGTTCCTGGCCGCTGCTGGCAGCAGGCCAAGGCCTGGCAGGGGTCCTGGCGGGCTTCTTGGCTGCTGCAGCAGTGATCTAGGCCTAGTGGAGCACAGATCAGAGCTGCGTGGGGGTCCCGGTGGCATCCCTGGCCTGGGGGCTGGTTGGGGGCTCTGTGGGGCCTGGGAGTCTCTTACCTGCTGGCCACCTGGTCTAGCAGATATGGAGGGTGGGCACTGCTCAAGTCCTCCTCCCTCAGTTGCAGCAGAGGTCAGGCTTCTTCTGCATCAGGTAATGGGGAAGGGTGTCCTGGAAGTTCGGAATGGTGGAAACCTTTACTTCAGTTTTTCTGTCTGAAGCTTGGTTTCTTGAAGCTGCAGCTTGCCTCAGAAGTGACCTGCAGTTATCACTTCTCTTTCTTGGCTAGGGTCCCAGTCTTCAGCTCATTTGGGCAGTTTCTGAGGTTATCTTTCCTTTTGGACAGGAGCCTTTGTTGGAAGCTGCTTCCAGTCAGGGATCTTGCCCCTCCCACCTTTTATTTGCATTTCTGTAATGACTAAGTTCAAGATCATATTATGTGTTGCCATTTGATTATTTTCTTCAGTGAAATTTCTGTTCAAATATTAATGCATTGTCCATGTTTTAATTGGTCATCTCTCCTCTTTTTATTGGATAGTAGATGTTCTTTGTAGAGTTTGGATATTCGTTTTTGTCAGATATATGTTTTTGCATGTCTTTTCTCCAAGTCTATGGCTTCCCTTTTAATTTCTTTTTTTTTTTTTTTTATTTTCTGAGACTGAGTCTCACTTTGTCACTCTGGGTAGAGTGCAGAGTCACTATAGCTCACAGCAACCTCAAACTCCTAGGCTTAAGTGATCCTCTTGCCTCATTCTCCTAAGTAGCTGGGACTACAGGTGCCCACCACAATGGCTGTCTATTTTTCAGCGACAGAGTCTTGCTCTGGCTCAGGCTGGTCTCAAATTTGTGAGCTCAGGCAATCCACCAGCCTTGGCCTCCCAGAGTGCTAGGATTATAGGCGTGAGCCACTGCACCCAGCCACTTTTTAAATTCTTAACAGTATTTCTTAAGTAAAAACAGTTTTTAAATTTTGATGATGTTCAATCTATCACTTTTTTCTATTTTTGTTTTTTGTGAATTTTATGTGCCATTTAAGAATTCTTTATACAATCCAAGGACTCAAAGAATTTTTTTCTATGTCTTTAATTTAGTAGTTTTATCTTTTATATTTTATCTATTATCTATTCTGAGTTAACGATTGCATATAGTGTTAGGTAAGATTTGAAGTTCATTTTTACAAAAAGGTGAGCATCTCATTTCACTGCCATTTGTTCAAAAATTATCCTTTTCCCTTGGTATCTTTGTCAAAAAATAGTTGGTCATATATGAGTAGCTCTTTTTCTTAATTCTCTATTTTGTTACCATTGTTCTATGTGTCTATTCTTATGCCAATAATTAACACAGACTCAGTTACTGTAGTTTTATAATAAATCTTGAAATCTGTATAAGTCTTCCAACTAGATTCTTTTTCTAATTTTATAATCAGCTTATCAAACACTATTTTTTAAAAGCCTGCGAAAATTTTCATTGGAATTGCATTGAATGCATAGATCGTTTTATGGAGAATTAAAATCTTAACAATATTAGTCTCCCAATTGATGAACATAGTAGATCTCTCCATTTATTTAGATCTTTAAATTCTATCAGTTGTGTTCTGTATTATTCAACGTAAAGCTCTTACACCTTCTTAATTTTGTTAAATTAATTCCTGCCTCTTTCTGCTTCATGCTTTTTTGTACTATTGTATATGTATTTTATTAATCTCTATTTCTAATGGTTCAGTTTTAGTATAGAGAAATACATTGAAATTTTCTGTATTGACCACATACTTCATGTGAAATATATTATTGTAAAACTCACTTACTAGATTTAATAGTTTTGAATAGAATTTCTAAAATTTTCTAAGCAATCATATTGTACATGGCATTTATATTGACAGTTTTACTTTATTAGGATGATGGCATTTTAGTCCTTCACCAGCAAGTATAAGTTTAGCTGTAAGTTTTTATAGCTTTCCTTTATTAGTTGATAAAATTACCTTGCATTCCTTGTTTTTATCATGGTTGGGTGATAGATTTTGACAAAAGCCTTTCTGCATTTCCTGGGATGATGCAATGATTCTTTTTTAGTTTAGTAATACAATAGATTACATTGATTATTTTTTGAGTGTTATATCAAAATTATTTTATCCTTTTTACATATCACCCAATTTGATTTGCTAAATTTTTATTTGAGAATTTGCTAAAATTTTATTAAGAATTTTGCATCTATGTTCATGAGGGATTCTGATCTTGAGTTGCTTTTTATTTTTATGTCTTTTCTAATTTGGGATCAAGGTAATTTTGGTGTTAAAAGTGAGGAAGATTTTACTTCTCTTTTATAGTCTGAAAGAATTTTTGTAGAACATTTATTAAATGTTTTATACAATTTACCACTGAAATAATTTGTACCTCAAAGTTTTGTGGGAAGTTTTCTATCTAAGACTTTATTGTAATTTAATTTCTTTACTATAGATCTATATCTTCTAAAGCTTACTTTAGTAGTCTGAATCTTTTGAACAGTTTTTCTATTTTATCTGTGTTTTTCAACATTTACCAAAGTTGCCTATAAACCTTTTTTATCAATTTAACATCAATGGGTTTTTAGTGATGTCCCCTCTTTCATTTGTGATGTGAGTAACTTGTATCTCCTTTTCTTCTTAGTGTGACTATAGATTTTTAATTTTATTATTATTTTCAAAGAAGCATTAGCATGCAGATATGTATTATTTGTCTTACTGTTTCCATGTGTCAAATTACAAGTTTATGTTACTAACATAGTGCATCATATCCCATTTTACAAAATGGCCCAGTTACTTAATGGTAGTTCATATAATATTAAAAGTATTCCTGGAAATTTTAATATAAATCTGACTAACAAGACCAAAAATCAGAATTAAGTAGTAAACAAAGTGTCCAGGCAAATATGAAGGATGAATCTGAATGAACAATAAGTTAATCTGTAAGTAGCATAATTTTGTGTTAAAAATGAAGTACAAATAGTTAAGTAGAATGCTTTTTATCTAAAAATTGGTTTTTTTATAGATGGAAGATCTATGTCTCTCAGTCTTGAATTCATTGTTATACTTTTTTCCGATAGTGGCATGAAATTGTCAAAATTTCTTGTCATTTTTAAGCAGAGCACAGTGACCAGCCTAATAAACCAATTGTGTTTTTCTAGTGCAAATGCAAATCAATACCTTCCAGTTAGAAATGATGGATTTTGCTACTAAAGGAAGAGATGAAATAAAATGTATTTGAAATTGCAACAAGTAAAAAGAGTTATAATTCAAATTATTGCAGAGAAAATATAAAACCAGTCACAAAGTTAATGATGAATAGGGTGTACAGCAGGCAAAGTATATCAGTTATCTATTACAATATAATAAATTACCACAAAACCTCGTAGCTTAAAGCAGCTTATATTTATCATCTCATAATTTCTATGCATCAGGAATTTAGAAGCAGCATATCTGGATGGTTCTGGCTCAGGATTTCCAAAGAAATTGTGGTCACAATGTCTACCAGGGCTGCAGTCATCTGAAGGCTTGACTGGAGCTAGAGAATCTGCTTCCAAGATTTCATGTGCACACAAATGTTAGCAGGAATTCTCGCCCAGTTCTTTGACATGTGGACCAATGCATGGGACAACTTGAGTGTTCTCTGAAAACCACAGCTGGATTCCACCAGTGCAAGTAATTGGAGACACCAAGAGAGAAAAAAAAGAGAGAGTCATAATGTTTTTTATGACCTAGTCTCTGAATCCTCCCACCATTTCCACCCTACCCTATTTGTTACAAGTGAACTACTAAATCCAGTTCATACTCAAGGGAAGGTGAATTAAGATTGACCCTTGGAAGGAACATGTCAAAAAGTATGTGGACATATTTTAAAACAATCACACAAAGCAAGATATTGGTAAAACTTATCTATGTAACATTTGGATAACATTATATAGTGTCATACTATATCAATGAGCAATTGATATTGTGTATACCATTAGCTGACATTTTAAAGTTTAACCAAACCACATTTGGCATAAAAGTACTTTATTATATGTAAGAAATAAGTGTTATATGACCCTTTTTTTAAATTAAGTATTTGTGGCACAGAATGTTTGTTCAGTGAACAGTCATTTTATGTACCATAATGTAGATGGTCGTAGGTAAGTATTCAATGTTACATTAGCTATGCATGTAGAAATGAAGGGCATCACTAGACAAGACAAAAATGTTGCTACTAAATACCTAATAGATGCTTTATTCATGGTGGTGGTGAAACATATTACTTATAATATTCTTTTAGTTTTGAAGGAAATAGTGACATTTTAAATACAACCAAATTGTCATCTTTTCATATTTCTTTGGGGGGGTGACAAAGAAAGTGGCAGCCATGTAAGATTCTGCTTTTCTGTACACAAGAACACTTGCTGTTGAGGAAAGTGGTGCTTACATGAATTTTCATAAAATGACAAATGAGATTGAAATATTTCTATGCATTTGCTATTTGTGGCCACACATGTTTTCTGAGTGGCTTACTTAAATTGTGTAATCCAGAATGAAAACATAGGGTGTAAGTCTTATAGATATGGAGTCAGATTGCCAGGTTCCAAGCTTAGCTGGACCATTCACAAGCCATGCGACTTTAGATGAGCCAGTTAATCTCTCTATGACCTAATTTCATTATCAGTAAAACATGTATTTTAAACAGTATCTACCTCAGTGTCTGAAGAATTTCATGGGGTGACACGTATGAAATGCTTTTGCCGCCTGACAGTTATCATACAATAAATCTTAGCTATTTTAATAATTACTATTATATTTTGAACATATATGAATTTCAATCTAGGATATTAAATTCCTGAGGAAGTCATAACTATGGTGAAAATAGCTCAATTACTATGATTTTGACTCCTTCCCAACACTGAATTATTTCTTTTAATGATCAAAGGCAAAAATCTATAGACTATTATTAAATATATTTTAAACATGCATATGCAAACTACCATGAATATGAAGATATACTGAGCTGAGCCAAATGCAACCACACAGTGGATTAGGCATTCTAATCCACCCACCTATCTCTCAGGCAACTTTCCAGATTTGTATAGGCACACTCATCAACTTAGAGTATAAAGGAGTGTTGTATTTGGTCTTTAGTTAGGAACTATCTTCAACATCTGGCCTGTGTTGAAGTCTAATGTCTATATGTAGCTATGATAACCATCTACTAAGAACTATTTTTCTATTTTAATAAGTAATAGATAATAATGAAAAAGATGACTGGGTAAGAAAACTGACCTATAGAGCAAGCAATTTGTCATTTGGCTAGGTGGGTATGGGTATTCTGGTGAAATAGTTCAATATTTTCCTTCTCTCAAGTATGAAATAACTATTCATTTTTTAAAATATTAGGCTTTTAAATGAAATTGTGATAAATCTGTTTTTAATTCTTTTAAAATTGCTGTTTGCATCTTTAGGCTGCTGGGAGACAATTTCCCAGGGGCTTGTACATCTTGCAAGCAGAGATACTGGCAGTTTTTGTTCTAGATTATCTTGTCAAGGATTCTTGCTTAACAAATAGTTTGGTAAAGAGAATGCCCCTTCCCTCAAAGTTGTTTGCTGTTCAGTGTCATGTAGATACCTTCTTCCTCTGGGATAAAGGACAGGCAAGTTTTTTTGCAGCTCATTATAAAAGATTCATGCTCTCTAAGCTCATGAAGTATGAGCTGTGATGAAAACACTCTACACACATAGCATCACCTGGACTGTGCCAGCAGGGCTGGAGAACAAGGGAAACTGATGCGTCATGAAACTCAAGCATCTTGCTAGCCCATGAGTAATAAAGTTCTTTGTTTCTAAAATAAAACAAATAAAATAAAATAAAAAATAAGTGCTTGTTTGGTTCAGAAAACACCTAATGGGCATTGGTCTACAAAAGCTGAGAGTTGAGTAACCCTGCTATAATAAGAGAGATACTAGAGTTATAGTATGCACACAAGAGCCACAAGACAAAACAAACAATGTGTTTGGGTGCCTGGCAACTGTAATCCTAGCACACTGGGAGGCTGAGGCAGGAGGATCCCATGAGCTTAAAAGTCTGAGACCAGCCTGAGCAAGAGCAACACCCTGTCTCTACTAAAAATAGAAATATTAGTTGGGTATTATGATGAGCGCCTGTAGTCCCAGCTACTTGGGAGGCTGAGGCAGGAGGATCACTTGGGCCCAGGAATTTGAGGTAGGCTGTGAGGTAGGCTGAGGTCATGGCACTCTAGCTGGGCAACAAAATGAGATTCTATCTTTAAAAAAATTGCAAATGATAGAGATTTGGAGGAGGGAGAGAATGCTTCAGGTGAGGTGAGATCTGAATATCACCTTGAAAGAGGGGTAGAACTTTTAGATATGTAAGTGGAAGGACAACTTTCAGGCAAGAAAACAAGGTACACAGTAACATGAGAGTAGGGAGGATTAGGGCACATTCAAGGTCCTGTGACTAAAATAGTTTGAGAAACAAAGGGTCAAGGCTATGATCCCCAGCTCCTGAGCCATTGACCTGTACTGGTCCATAGTCTGTTAGGAACCTGGCCCCACGGTAGGAGGTAAGCAGCAGGTGAGCAAGTGAAGCTTCATCTGTATTTATAGCAGCTCCCCATCATTCACATCACTGCCCAAAATCTGTCCCCTGTCAGATCGGGGGCGGCATTAGATTCCCAAAGGACGATAAATCCACCATAAACTGTACAGGCAAGGATCTAGTTTGCTTGTTCCTTATGAGACTCTAATGCCTGATGATCTGAGGTGGAGCTGAGGCAGTGAGGCTAGTGCTGGGACCATCTAGGTGCAAGAAAAAAAGCCCAGGGTGTTCACTGCTTCTACATCATGGTGAGCTGTGTAATTATTTCATTATAGTATCTTACAATGTAATAATGATAGAGGCCTAGGTGAGAGGGTTGCTTAAGCTCAGGAGTAAGATATCTCCCTAAGCAAAAGTAAGACCCTGTCTCTACTAAAAAAAAAAAAAAAAAAGTAAAGAAAAAAATCAGTTGGTCATTGTGGTAGACACTAGTTATTTGGAAGGCTGAGGCAGGAGGATCATCTGGGCCCAGGAGTCTGAGGTTGCTGTGAGCTAGTCTGACACCACAACACTCTACTCAGGGTGACAGAGTGAGACTCTGTCTCAAAAGAATTAAGAAAGAAAAAAATGTCAAAATTAGTACTATATTTAACAAAATAGACACAAAGTGCACAATAAATGTAATGTGCTTAAATAATACCAAAACCATACTCTCCCCCGGGTTCATGGAAAATTGTCTTCGTGGAACTAGCCCTTGGCACCAAAAAGGTTGAGTCAGGCCAAGTGAGGCCCATCAACTATGTGGTACTTGGCACCAATGCACTTATAAATTGCATTTAGATAGAATATGAAAAGTAAGAGAGGGTGACAAAGAAAGTAATAATAGAAAGCATTAGAGGGAGGAGACTTATTTCTTTGCCTTATTTCTGTACATCAATGTGATACTCTATACTACCATGATACACCTTTCTACTCTGCTGGAAGTAATCCATGAAGGATGTCTTTCTTTGTCAAAAAAGAGAACCTTTCTTTTCATAACAAAAGCAGAGCGAGGAAGTCATTAGTTGAATTGTCATAGTGTTGTTTTGCTCTGAAATGTCAGATTTACAGGCCTTCACTCTTCGTATTTATGACTGTGATGGAAAGACAACCAAAGTGGATGTATGGATTTACCTATCCACGACTTTGAGTAAAATTCAAAAGTCACTTCAGCAGTTGGATTTAATAGAATGCCATCCTATCTAAGAAGTGTAAACAAAGGTTTTATTTAATCACCTCCTCTATTAAAAAATCATGTCCATTATCTAATTTTATGGACACAGAAAATACTTATTCCTATATGAAAATCCCTCAAGCCAGTGGCTCTCTTCTCTCCCTTTGTCTTTTATTGCCCAACCACCTGGCTTTATTTTTCTATTAAAAAAAAGACTTGAACTAACTGTCTTATTGTTCCAGGGAAAAAAAATCATTCTTCCATTTTTGGTGGGTTAGCAACCATTAAAGTCATGATTAACAACAGCCTCCTTCCCACTCCCATCCCCCACAACACAGACTTTAGACAAGGCTGTACATGCCTACACTTTTCCTCCTTCCTTCCCATGCTTTCAGAAGAAGAAAAATGTTCCTGAGAGAAGTAGACTCAGACAAAGATCACTCCCCTCCAAGTGGTGTCCCACAGGGATAGAGGGGTGAGGGGGGTATTAGAGGACACACATGGTGAATGCATGTAGCAGTTGTAGAGGAAAGAGGAGCTGGAAGGTTAAGATGCTCAGCTGGGGCAGCATGGATGAGAAAGACAGTTCTGTGGATTAGTGTCTTGAGGGTACCCTAAAAACATCAGAGGGGAGGGGCTTTGAATAACAGTTCCTGCCTTGAGGGCTTACGCCACTGGCCCATTTTCTTCTCCTCTCTCCTGGCAGCCCCTGTAAGTTATAATGATGTATGTTCTTTTCAGATATGCCCATGGCATAGGATGAATAAGGGCCATCACTCCACACTGTTTTTCAAGACATTTATTAAATATGTAAAGGAAATGGGAAAATGTCTATGATTGAAAGAAGTAGAGAAAACTTAATCTGAGAGTTTAGCAAAGAGATACAACAACCTAAGAGGAAATTTTACCTGTGGGCTCTGAGAACCACAGACCTGGCAGTAGCAGACATGGAAGGGGAGGAGGAAGAGCAGAACTGAAAACAAGGGGCTTGCTTATATGAGGGCCTGACTATAAAACATGCCCTCTCTTCTCTAGGCAAGGTGAGCAGCCAGCAGAGTATTACCCCTACGCAAAAACAAATAATAAGAGCAGCGCCTATGGCTCAGTGAGTAGGGTGCCGGCCCCATATACTGAGGGTGGTAGGTTCAAATCTGGCCCTGGCCAAAGGGCAACAACAACAACAGAAAAGAAAACAAATAATAAAAATCCTGATAAATCTTCTTTCTGAAGAGGTTGAACAGATTACAAGCCATTTAGTGAAGAATTAGGATAGGTAATGTGGTTGCTGCAATTCTAAATAAAGACTTCATTTTGACCCATGGGGAACCCTCCCTCCACCGAAGATTAATGACTGGCCCCCTGCTCTTCATGCTATATTGAGTGTCGAGTGTCATCTGTCTCCAAGCCCTTCTGCTTGTAGTGGGTATTTATTCATAATAGAAAATGACAACCACGGACTCCCAGATAGTTCATCAAAACTTTCAACATGAATGAAGAGTTCAAATTAAACAAATATAAAAACTGAGAGGAAACAGAGATAATACTATAAGAGCAAACAAGGGACTTAAGAAAACTCCTCTATTTTCCTGAAAGATCTAAGAAAATATTGCATTCATAAACCAAGCACAGAAGGCTATGAAAATATGGAATAACCAGAGAACAAGAAATAGTTCTTGGCTTGGTGCCTGTGGCTCAAGCAGCCACAGTGCCAGCCACGTACGCCTGAACTGGCGGGTTCAAATCCAGTTTGAATCCAGCCCGGGCCTGCCAAACAATAACGGCTGTGGTGGGTGCCTGTAGTCCCAGCTACTTGGGAGGCAGAGGCAGGAGACTCGCTTGAGCCCAGGAATTGGAGGTTGCTGTGAGCTGTGATGCCATAGCACTCTATCCAGGGTGACGGCTTGAGGCTCTGCCTCAAAAAAAAAAAAGGAAAGAAAGAA
>CAUYON010027004.1:0-53497 GCA_963573935.1 Arctocebus calabarensis | reverse complement strand
CATCACAGCTCACAGCAACCTCCAATTCCTGGGCTCAAGAGAGTCTCTTGCCTCCGCCTCCCAAGTAGCTGGGACTACAGGCGCCCACCACAACGCCCGGCCATTTTTTGGTTGCAGTCGTCATCCTTGTTTGGCGAGCCTGAGCTGGATTTGAACCCGCCAGCTCAGGTGTACGTGGCTGACGCCTTAGGTTGAGCCACAGGCACCGAGGCATCTTTGTCTTCTTAATTTCAGTTGCTTTGAATCCACCGGTATCTGAGAATGATTTTGCAACCCCTCATTTCTTCTCATTTCCATTGGCTTAAAATACTGTTTTCCATCCCTTAACTGTGAGTTTTGATTTGTCTCTCATGGCTAGGTGTATCTTCTAGAGATAGCATATGCATTGCTTGTTTTTTTATCCTTTCAGCTAACCTGGGCTTCTTCAGTGGGAGAATTCAACCCATTGATATTTATTGAGAGTATTGATAAGTGTGGTAGAATTTTATTCATCTTGTTATGAGACAGTCTGTTGTCTAGTTTTATCCTTTGTGCCATTATGGAAGCTAAGTTTTGGCTTTTAGCTTCTAGGTGCTTACTTTGGTGGAGGTCCATTATAATGTCCAGTTTTGAGAATAGATCTAAGTATTTCCCTAGTGCTGGTCTTGCTGTGGTGAATTTCCTCAGTGCTTGCATACACCAAAGTTTGATTTCTCCATCAATCTTGAAGCTTAGTTTAGCAGGATTCTGGGCTAACAATTATTTTGTTTAAGTTTGTTGAAAGTGAATGACCATGCTCATCTGGCTTAGAAAGTTTCAGTTGAAAAGTCTACTTTCATCCTAATGGGTCTGCCCCTACAGGTCAGTTGGTGCGTACTCCTAGATGCTTGTAAAATTTTCTCCTTCATCTTTACTCTGTTAGTTTTGGGATGTCCCAGGGTTTGGTATTCATCTGAAAGAAGTGTGTTAGAATCTTTATTAAAACTTGGGAAGTTTTCATTTATAATAGTCTCCAATATGGCTTCCATACCCTTGGGACAATCTTCTTCACCTTCAAGGATTCCTATTATTTATATGTTTGTGTACTTCATGGAGACTCTTAGTTCTCTAAGTGCCTATTCTGCTTCCCCTCTCTTCTTTTCTGCCTTTATAGCTACCTGGGTTAACTTGAACACTTTATTCTATAGCTCTGAGGTTTTTTTCTTCCCCATGATCTAGCCTATTTTTGATATTTTCTATTGCGTCTTTAAATTCCCTGAATGTCTCCTTCATTTCCTTAAGCTCTGTCATAACCTTTCTATATTCTTCGTATCTCTCATCTGACTTTTGGTTTTGTCTTTCCATTTTCTCATCCATTCTCTTTATTGCCTTAATCATCCATATTTTAAATTCCCTTTCTATCAAGTCCATTAAGTGTCCAAAAGCTGCCTTGTGGTCCCTTGGAGGAGTTGTTCTATTTTGGTTTTTCATGGTGCCTGAATTTTTTGTTGGTTCCTCCTCATGTGTGCTTTCTTTTTGTTCACCTCCTTGTGCTCCTTCTTCCTTCTCATTTCCTCTTTTGCTTCAAATTACCTTGTCTTAGAATTTAGGTAATGAGAGGCTTCTTTTTATGAGCCCAAAAGGAGGAGAAAGGTAAAGAGAATGTAGGAAGAAACCTGAGGAAAAGAAAGAAAGAAGAAAAAAGAAGGAAAATGTAAAAGAGCAGAAAAATAAAACAAAAAGAAAAAAGGCAAGGGTGAATAACAGAAAACTCTTGAAGAACAGGAGATTGGCAGAGAGGATAACAGTGATAGAAGAAATGGTATTGTTAGCATGATGCTAAAGTCATGATAGTATCTCAAGGATTTTGAGGAGCAGTACTGGTGGGTACCTAGAAATCAGGCACTCCTTACCAGACCGAATGAAGCCAGACTTCCTCTGTCAAAATTAGGAAGAGAAGTAAAAGAGCAAAAACAAAAATAGGAAGGAAAAGTTAAGTAATTAGGAAAACAAAGTAGAAAAATTCTACAGCATGATCTTGCCAATACTTTCTTCCTAGGGTCATAGGTAGAAAGGTCTCTTAGCCTCCTTGAGCCAGACTACTGCTGGGGCCTATACCTGCCAGACCACAGCCATGTCATCCTAGTTCTTAGCAAAAAAAGAAAAAAGAAAGAAAGAATATTAAAATAAGAATAGATAAAAGAAATTAAGAATACTGTTGTATCAAATATAGGAGAGAGAGGAAAGTAAAGAAATAAAGGAGAAAGACAAACAGAAAAAAAAGGGAAGAGGATATTCTAATTGTTGCAGAAGTGATTTATGTGGGAGATATGAGAAAGGTAGAAAAGTCTCTCTCCAAAGACCAACTGTAGAGGAATGAAATAGAGATAGAGAATAAATGAAGCTAATATACTATAACCAAAAAATACAGTAGCCCTTGCTCTTGATGAAAGTAAAAATGGAAGTTAAGGAAAGAACCAGCCAAACAAATTAGTAAGAAGTAAAACACAATATAACATAACAAAATGCTCTAATAACTAAAAAAAAGAAAAAGACCTCAGCAATAAATAAACTAAGGGAAAAAAAGAAAAAAAATTACTGACAAGAGCAACAACAACCAATAGAAAAAAATAATAATTATATAAATGAATGTATTTAAGTATGTATTTGTATATCAGAAAGAACCAACTTTAGTAGGAATATAATTATGCTATAATATACTGCCAGGGCACCACTTAGCACTGTAGTTTTATGGGATGGACAACAAAGCTATTAACCTCTCCCTTGTTCCTGGGCATAGACCTGTTTTGCTACTTAATTGTCCAAGGTGATTGCCGGATTATTCCCTCAGCATTCAGACCCTGCAGGGTTGGGGTTTCAAAGCTCTCCAGAATCCTTCAGAGGCAGGTCTCACTGTGTATCTAGATGACAGATCCTGTGCCTATCACAAGTGGAAGTCTGATCCCAGCAGGTGGAACTAAGAAGGCTGTATCCCTGTGGGAGGCCCACCCTCATTACCTTCTAGTGATCTTCCCAAAATAGCTGCCCCGGCTTCCTCAACCTTCTCAAAAAGACCATCTCTACCTCCACCACACTGTGGCAAATTCACTCTGAACAGCCCTCAATAATGGCTGCTGATCACTGTTGGGTGTGCTCAGTTTGCCAGGCTTTCCACTCAACATGCTGCTTCCCTTGAGAACCAATAACTGTGAAAAGACTTTCTCCCAATCAGGACTTCCCCAGTGGAGCCCATTGCTCCCTCTGGCTTGCAAAGAAATGTGCTTTAGCATTTCCGGTCTCAGCCGCTCCTATTCCTACACTGTATCCAACACCATGCCACGTCATTGCCCCCAACCACAGCTCCAGGCAAGGTCTCTGTCTGCACCAGGCACAGCCTGGATTTCTCCTCTTCCTTAGTTGTACTAGGAGAACTCAGCTGAACAACCATTCTGGTCCACCATCTTGCTCCACTGAGAAATGAATTCAGAGAAAATTAAAAGAAGGGAAACGGGATAAACTACAATATTCACCATTACATAAGTCTTAAGATATAACTTGTACTCATCACCTCCCTTCTCCATTAACCATGTTAAGGTCCCTTTGTCTTTAGCTATCACCTCCACTGGTCTCAGTAGCTTACCACATAGTGTTATTCAAAATCTCATTCCTAAGGGAATGGAGCTCCTGGGAACCATTTCCTTGTCAAGGCAAAGTTGATGCACTTTTGATATCCATCGTTAGAAAGTGCTATTGTTTGAATGTGTTTCCCAAAAATTTTGATTTGTAAATTTAATTGCTGATGTAACTGTGTTAACAGGTTTACAAAGTGATTGTCATGGGGGATCCACCTTCATGAGTGGGTTAATACAGTTATCACAGAAGTGGTTTAACAACACTGGTGCTGTTTTTAAAGTGAGCTCTCTTACGTATGTGATTTCTTCCCTTTCTGCTTATCTGCTATGGCATAGTAAGAAGGTCCATACCAGATACCAATGCCATGTTCTTAAACTTCCCAGCCTTCAGAACTATGAGAAACACATTTTTGTTATTTATAAATTACCCAGTCTGTGGTAGTACTCTGTATTAGCAACAAGAAAGTGCCTGATGTCTTACATATTTGTATCATCCTATGAAACATGATCTTTTAGTGAGTGTTACAGCCTCACAAAATACATTGACCTTAGCATGCTCAACTCGCTCAGCCTTTTAATCTTGTCTTCTGCCATTTTTGATGGCAAATCTGGCAGTTCAATTCCATTCAGCATAGACCAAACTTTCTCCAGTTGCCTAGATGCCACTCTCATAGAGAATTTTCCCTGTGGCTTAGGGTACTTGTCAGATGTTAAATGCTGTGTTGCAAGTATGTGAGCTCAAGTTAACAATCTCTTCCTCATGTCGTCCTATATTCCAGCTCCCCTGGTCAAGCACCTGCAAAATCAAGTCTCCTAAGTACTACTCTGGCTTCTGTTAATGTGACCTAATTCTTATAGCTCCTCTAGTGTGCAGTACTCCCCCTCTTTATCAGGTCCAGATATGCCTGGATAAATTCTGCTGGTATTTAATCATGATTATCCATCTTATAGCCAAGAAAGGTGGTATAGTGAGTCCTGATGGCCACTGCTGCTAATTTATTTGAAGTGTGTCTTAGTCACACTTGGGGTGTCTCCTGGACAATGGTGCTGGCTCAAGCACCAAAGATTGCTATCTTTTTTTTTTTTGGCTGGGGCTGGGTTTGTACCTGCCACTCTGTCATATGGGGCTGGCGCTCTACTCCTTTGAGCCACAGGTGCCACCCGAGATTGCTATCTTGTAATAGGAAAGTCACTTGCCCAGGTTTTGAGAATTTTGATGTGAAGGTCAAAATTATTGAACTGTACACTTGATATCTCCATCCCACATTTGACAGTCCCAGTTTTGCCAAAAATCTTGGCATAAACCTGAGTTGAGTCAAGTTGAATTGTTTCTAACTATTAAATCTTGAGTTTAACCTTTATCTGCTTTCCTACCATAATCAATAAGTGTCACTTTGTGAGCTAGCAAACAGGATCCTAAGCTTCTACTGTTACTTTTCTACTTTTTAAAGATTTTCCTGAGCTTTTTATTATCCCTCCATCAAACATCAATGCTACTTCATAACAACCAGTCAAGTCCTTTGTTTTGGCATGAATGATTCCCCCTGTCTTTTTCAAACTCCTAAATCACTGTAATGATCAGGGAATTCACCTCCACTGAAATAATTTTCAAGTTATAAGTCACTATCAGTGAAAATTACAACAATTGAGTACCAAACTTCTTCTAGGGATTATCCACGTTGAGCAAACCCTTAGGAATCATGATGTTCTTCTTATCAGTGAAACGATGAATAATGCACTCCCCATGTCTTACTTCTGATGCTACTTTGTTATAAGCCTCAGAGAAAAAAAGAGAAAAACAAATGTGGAAACAAAATTAAGAATGCACAAGGTCTATTATGGGGTTATGCCTATAAAAATTAAAGGAAAGATAAAGCAGGACTGGGCAGGAAACTTTTAAGATGATGATATGAATATGTGCTGGCCTACCCAATGGAGAGTTTGAAAGCTAAGGTCATGTAGCACAAGGGCTGTGTGTTAGACAGAAATATCCAACACGTTCAGTCATTGGCTGTGGTTCTCAGAGAAGAGAGTGACCTCAGCTGAGAAACTGTGCAAAAAGTATGGTCACTAATAGTTGGAGGTTGTCAGCTAACTGCACTACTTGAAGTTAATTAACAAGTGTTTTCTTGATGGGGTATCAGAGCAGAGCACTGATCTGAATCTTTGAGGGTCCTACTTTCATCAAAAAATATTCAAGGCCACATCTATGGTCATGAGGAACATGACTAAAGTTGTTAATTGCATTTTTCATATAAAACAACTAAATTATTTTATACAGATTTTGCATTTTTTTTATTGCTATGACATTTGAAACACGGGTTAGGGAAATCCACTAAGTATAATTCTATTCTTGTAACTATATCGTATACTTATTTAACTCTAAACAAATCACATAGCACAAGAAAATATAAACATTTTAGTATAGTTTTTTAAACAACTGCAGAACTGGACATCATTTTTGATGTATTTAAACAATCCACATGGTATTTATCACATAATACATAATAATCATAAAAATGTCAAAAATGAGGTTGTTGTATATTTCAATGTGCTTTTCTAATATCCTAGAAACATTTTTGTGTTTTTAGATAAATTAAATTATTTAACATTTTTTTCTATTACTTTTAGACTGACCGTAAACATGAAATAGGGAACTAATAGCTGGCAAATCATTCTAAACATAGTACAGAACAGAAATCAACCATTGACTTTAATATCTTTTTTAGATCATTGAGTTCATTTAGCAAGCACTTTTTCAGCTTGTTATAGGAAGTTTAGAGAAAGGGATGGCAAGGACAAATACATATAAATTAGGAAGAGGGAAACTCTTCAAGAATATAAAAAAATGCTTAGTTCTTCAGATTATAAAAGGAATTGCTGTATAAAAATTGAGATATACTTATTTCTTAGGGTTGCCTTGGCTACTTGGTTTTTGTTCTAGTTCCATACAAAACAAAGAACTATTTTTTTTTAAGTTCTTCTAGGTATGACATTGGTATTTTAATGAGGATTGGATTGAATCTGTAGATTGCTTTGGGTAGTATAGATGTTTCAACAATGTTGATTCTTCTAAGCTATGAGCATAATCTGTTCTCCCATCTGTTAACATCCTCTGCCATTTCTTTTCCCACTTGTTCCACAGATTTCTCTGTAGAGATCCTTCACATCCTTTGTTAAGTATATTCCAATGTATTTTCTTTTCTTTGATGTTATTGTGAAGGAGTCATTAGAGACCACTGAAAGCAGTTATGCATCAAAAAATTGAATAACCTAGAAGAAATGTAAAAGATCCTAAAATCATATAACAATCAAGGCTGAACAATAAAGAAATAGAAAACCTGAACAGATCGGATGGCAACCATAGCTCTGTGTGTAGGGTGTTGCTCACATACACCGAGGCTGGTAGTTTTGAACCCTGTCCAGGCCAGCTAAAACAACAATGGCAACAGCAAGAACAACAACAACAACAACAATAGCTGGGCATTATGGCAGGTGACTGTAGTCCCAGCTTCTTGGGAGACTGAGGCAAGAGAATCTCTTTAGCCCAAGAGTTTGAGTTTGTTGTGAGCTGTTACACCACATGCCACTTTACCAAGGGCAACATAGTAAGACTCAGTCTCAAAAAAAAAAAAAAAAGAAAAGAAAAGGAAAAGCTAATCAAACTAAACCCCCAAACATAAGATGTAAAACTACAAAGCTACTACAATAAAACAAAGAAAAAGCTACACTACATTAATGCAGGCTGTGATTTTTTGGATATGACCTCAAAAGCGCAGGCAACAAATATTACAATGGAAAAATGAGATTGCATCAAATTAAAAAGATTTTTCACAGTAAAGAAAACAATCAACAAAGTAAAGAGAAAACATACAGAATGGTAGAAAATATTTGCAAACCACACATCTAATAATCACTTAATATTCAAAATATATAAGGAAATTTTATAAATCAAGAGGAATAAATCACATAAACCAGCTAAAAGCTGAGCAAAGAACCTGAACAGCAATTTTCAAAAGAAAACACACAAATAGTCAGCAGGTAAATGAAACAAATGCTCAACATTATTAATTATCAGGGAAATGCAAATCAAACCAATGAAATATTACCTCACAGATGTGGTTATTATTAACAAACACAAAATGTACCAAGGGGCTATCATTACAAAAGAAAAAAGATGATAAGGGTTTGGGAGGATGTGAAGAAAACAGAACACTTGTATATTATACTAAGAATGTAAATTAGTATAGCCATTATGTACAAAGTATGGTGTTTCCTCTAAGAAAAGAAAATTAAAAAAAAAATAAAACTACCATATAATTCAGCAAGTCCTTTCTTGGTGTGCATCCAAATAAACTGAAATTAGTGTGTCAAAGAGATAAATAACTATACTCCTATGTCCATTGATGCATTATTCATAATAGCCAACATTTGATTCTTTCCCAACAGAATCAACTTAAATATCCGTCACTGAACAAATGGATAAAGAAAATGTAATAAACACAGGTGGTCCTGAGATTATGAATAGAACACATTCCTGAGAAGGTCTGTGGGTCAGATCTGTATGTAACTCAGATTCCCGGTGAATAGCATATACATGGTAATAATATGAATGGCTCCTACGTGATAATAATACAATGTTATAATAGAATAATACTAATACTCCCATACTGTAATAACAAGTTACAGAAACTATTATCCATTCTTTTAATTCAAACAAACAGAACATAAAAATTCATACAAAAAGTTTATATAGGAGATAGGAGAAATTTCAAAAAGAATATTAAATGATAACATTCACTCAATGTTGCATCAAGGCTCAACTAATAGTAAGGTTACACTTATTTTGATCTTCCTACCAAACCAATAAAAACCTTTGCATTTCAAAAATTAATCCACAATGCTACTTAGTAATAACTGATGCTTTCATTGGAGCACTGGCTTTCATATCCTCCATTATTCTCACTTTACCGTTTACAATTGTTTTGATAGTTGAGTGATGGAAGCCTAATGCTTTCCCATTGAATGATGACAGTGTCTAGCTTTTCTCTGAATGCTTAATTATTTCTACTTTGCTTCCCTTGTAATTTCCTTTCCCTTCACTGCAACCTTGCCTGGGCTTGCAGTGGATTTGTTTTGGAGGCATGGTTATAAGAGTGAATACAGACTCAAAACCAAATTAAAAATTTGACACAAAAGTGATGCCGTACATGAGCAATGGTATGAACAAGACTCACCACGGGGGTGAAGACACCCAGCCAATGACCTGCTTAAGCCATGTGAGTTTGTTTACATGTGCAGAAGAAACTGGTTCCTGAATTATTAATTTAATTATTTAATTATAACTTATCCTTATGGACAGCCTTGGGACCTCATTTGTAAGTCTGGAATTCCGAAGGTCAGATTCTGTATAATCCAGGGACTGTCTATGTACACACACACATACACGCATGCATCCATACACAAATATATGTCCTGTGCAGTATAATGATATTTTTGGTCAAAATCTGATGGCATATATGGCAGAGGTCTCAAATGATTATAATGTAGGTGAAAAATTTCTATCACCATGTGACATTGTAGCCACTGTAATGTTTGAATGTTGTGAGCAATGCATTCCTTACATGTTTGTGGTGTTGCTAGTAGAAACAAACTTCCTGTACTGCCAGTCATATAAAAGCATAGTACAAACAGGCAGAGGGGACATGTGCTAGACCCATCGTCAGCAATTTACAGTAAAAAGTAGCATGAGCAAAGACATACAGTGGGAAATAAAACCTGAGTATTCAGAGTGGAAGACGAGCCCTGCAAATTATCTATTATAATAGTAATTAGTAAAGAATGTTGCTGTATTTTTATTTTAGCATAGATTCTTAACGAAGGTGAAAGGAAAGATGGTAAGGCTCCCTAAAGAATTTTGGAAATTCCTAGGTAAAGCCATGTTTTGAGTTCTTACCGCGAAGAAAATAGGTTGACTGGCATTTAGTCATTTGAATGTTTAGTAAGGCACAGAACAGAGATATACAATAAAATATTAGCCCGGCTGCCAATATTGCTCTCACTGATAAAGACTACAGGAGTGAATTTCCAGAGCTTTAGAAGGAACATTATCAAAAATATGGAGAGGGGAACTTCACTTTACATCTACAAATTACAACTAGTGGCGCGATTTATATTTTCCACTTTTCTGGATGTAAAATATCTCTCCTGACTGCTTCGGAAGCAAAACTAATGTAATATTGTAAAATAAATAGGCTCTGGCTTCACTACTTGAGTTAACAGCCAAATAGGCTTAAGAGTAATGGTTTTAATTGATGCAATGACTTTTAGGAAAATCAAAGCAGGTGTGTTTGGAGGGTGTGTTGAGTACTTTCAGGGAAGATTTATCATTATAATTATATTTTCCTTTGTGTAACCTTAAAGCTCTTTTGAATATACAAGCACACACAGACTAATAAAAAAAAAATACTCTAGAAATATTTAGATGGAGGTGAGCACAGTGTTAAGCACTGTCCATGAATGAGGTCCTGGAAAATTTATAAATACCTGATATTGGATATATTGTATGTTGTATTCCTTTACTTAGTAACACAGTCTCTTGTATTTCACATCAGGTTGCAAAAGACTTTCCTTTCATAAATGAAAAATGTTGGTATTTCACTAGAGGCTCACATATTGGTTTAAAATATACCATCTAATGATATAAGTTTATAGAATTTTTGAATTTATAGTCATTGGTCAGCATACATTACCACAATTCTTTTTAGGACATTTTCACACACACACCCAAAAACCTGTAAGCATTCACTACCTATTCCCCTTCTCACCCCACACTTGGCCCCATAAACCACTCACCTATTTTTTTGTTTACACAGATTTGACTATCTGGAATATCATATGAATGATCCCTATAGATTTTTATTTTAGTAATATTAATGTATCACTGAACTCTACACCATAAATGGGACATTTTCGTTAAGTACATTATATCTCAACAAAGCTGTTTTTGAAAGTTTATAAAGAAAATTGAACTCAATATTGATGCTTTGGTGTGTGCTAAGTGATAGGGCCAAAGCCAAAGAATAGCCTCTGTCTGGAAGGTCCCTTCTGCTACTGCTGCTTAGTAGAGATTATTTACTCATTCTTCCAGAATTATTTCTGCTGAAGATATGAATCTGGTTTCATTAAAAAAATATTCTAGAGGAAACCATGAATATCTACACCCTATGCCTGGCTCCCGTGGACTAGGGGCTGGCTGTTCTCAGAGAATGTGGATAAGCCCCACAGCAGACAGGTGGATAAGCACCTATACGTGTTGCCACCAGCTCTGGGCATTTTATCCCACAGCTTTGCTGGAAGCTTCAAAACCCCCCAGTTCCTTGGAATGCATTATCCCACAGCTTTTCTAGAAGCTTCAAAACCCTCCAGTTCCTTGGAGTGCATTGCCAGGAGGGGCGAGAACTAGGATGGGAGAGCTGCCCTGGGACCACCTTGGGTAGCACCAGGTAGACTGAAGTCCCCCACTGTGGCATCAGTCCTCCAAATGCTGCTTAATGGCATCTTACCTCTCATTACTATCCCCAACCCAGGCTGGAATCCATGGAGTCCCTCCCTTAAAAATCAGGGTACTGCTGTGGTAGGTGGAGGGAATGGGGATTGAAGGGATGAGGGGTGTGGCAGGTGCACAATCACCTGGATTCTTTGCAGGCAGTTCTGTTACCTGTAGTAGGTGAGGTGGGAACCGAGGCCCTTACTGTGCTCAGGGTCCTGGGGGTCCTGCTCAGCCCCAGGCCTGAGGACAGGTGTCATCCCCTGGTGGTGGCTGTGACCCTGCTCCCACCTGTTTCCTGACGGGTGCTCGGTGCTGGGAAGGAGCTGCTCATAGCTGCCGGTTCCCAGAAAGGCCTCAGAGAAGGTGACTTTTGGGTCTTCAGGGGATTTCTCAGTCCTCGGGTTAGAGTAGGTAGAAAAGTGAGATGTGAGCAGAAGGATGGTCAGGCCGTGCAAACAAGCAGGATGCGCAGTTAGAAAACACCCGGCAAGGTAAGCATAATCGAGATTGTCACGCAATGTTAGTGTAAGAAAAGTGAGACAAAAACAGAGAATACAGGAAAACAAGTGGAATGCTGAGTAAGAGAACATAGTGGGATCATACGAAGATAAATGGTAATCACAACTACCACAAGAAACCATCTAAAATCTCCAAGCTCCTGCCAGTGCCCGTTTGGCCTTGATTCTCTCATCCTTTGGGGAGAGCTCCTGGGGCACAGGTCTGGTTTAAGGATCAGAAGTGCAGGTAGGGAGACAAGAGATGCCCTCTTAGCGTGACCTCACTCTGTTTTTTACAGTCCTGTTGCCCTTAAACCTCCTATAAATTGTCGACAGTGGAAAAGTTTCTATATTTTTGAATTTTCACAGCTTTAAAACAAATGGATGTTTTAGCTCAATTTTTAAAGGCTGAAAATTTGTGTAATGGAGATAACACAATAAGACATAATGTTCTCATGTTTGCTATTAATATTTTGCAGTAAAACCACATGTGCCTAAGTCAAATTTACATAAAACTCATTTAAAGCTTAATTACATGAGACCTTTTAAGGGTTTAGCTTTTAATGTAAAAATAAAAGGATTTCATTTTGTTTTATTTCACAAACTAGGCAAGTTAATTCTAAAGTTTGTAAGAACTGGCATGCAAAATACCAAGAAACATTTTTGGGGAAAAATTATAAATAATGAAGGAGACTTGACATACCAAAAGGTACAAATATGTATTTTAAGAATCTGCAACATCACAAAAAAGTAGCATATAGTCGAGAAACAAAGGTGATAACTGAACTAGAAAAGATATAAGATTATATACACCTGGGTAGAGACTAAGACAAATTATTAAATGACCAATATAATTATGAAATATATGAAATAGCAATAGTTTATCAAAGAAAAGAATAAAATTTTAAGTCAATGAACAGAAAAATGATCAATCCTAAATGTATTAAACAATTGTGAATTTTATAGAGAAATTTGAAAAACAGGCAATAAATAGAAAAAAATAAAATTAGCAACATATAATAAAAATTATGAGATAGTTGCAGAAATTCTGTTTTTAACCTCTTTTCTTTAAAAGATATGCTCATTATCTTTTCTTTCTTGTTTTTTTGTTCAGAAAGAGTGATTCTCAGAAACTTTGTTTTGTTTTATTTTAGTGAAGGCACAAAATTATATGTGACACTTTAATCTTAAGAAAGGCATACATTACATAACTGGGGGAGTCAGTCATTTTATAAGGAGAAAAATGAAAGTATGCAATGTACATATCAAATGATGTTGATGAACTGTGAAGGTATTAATAGATAGTATAGTTAGGTATAAAATAATAATGATATATTATGCTTTATTACTTTCTGACATTTTTAAATTTGTAAATCCAGGGTGGGTAAGTATGTCTGTAAACTTCCATTCTCAGACTGAAAATAAGTGGCCATTCAGACAGTTATATCAGATTTTGTCAAAATTTTAAAGCTGTAGTTATTTTTTAATCCACCTGTTCTACTTCTAGAAATGTGTCCTGCAGAATTACTTGTTACACTTGTTAATAGAAAAAATACACCTGATATAAATTTACTTTTAAGAAGAATGACTAGCAAATTATCAACTTCTGCCAAATTCACTAGCTATATGACTCGGGAAGCTACTTCACTTGTTTGCATTTCAGTTTCCTTAAGACAGTGCCATGGTTTGAATTTATGTTTCCCACTAAAATTCATATATTGGAGCTCAACCCCGCAAATAATGGTCCTAGAAGGTGAGGTCTTTGGGAGATGATTAAATCATGAGAAGTTCTTTAATGCCCTTATAAAAGGCCTGAAAGGAATTGGCTAGGCCCTTTTTTTAGGCCCACTCCATCTCTTCTTCTATATGACGACACAGCCTTCATCCCTTCCGTGCTTCCACCGTATGAAGTCACAGCAAGAGAATGCCATCTTGGAAAAAGAAAGAGCCAACCTTAACCAGAAACCACATCTACCAGCACCTTGATCTTAGACCTTTATGCCTCCAGAGTTGTGACTATGCAAAATAATTTGTTTGGGGTGGTGCCTGTGGCTCAGTGGGTATGGTGCCAACCCTGTATACAGAAGTTGGTGGGCTCGAACCTGGCCCTGGGCAAACTGCAACAAAAAAATAGCTGGGCATTCTAGTAGGCGCCTGTAGTCCCAGCTACTCAGGAGGCTGAGGCAAGAGGATCGCCTAAGCCCAGGAGTTGGAAGTTGCTATGAGCTGTGATGCCACAGCAGTCTACTGAGGGTGATAAAGTGAGACTCTGTCTCTAATAAAAATGATAATAGTAATAACAGTAATAATTTGTTTGTTTGCAAATTGCCCAGTCTAAGATATTTTGTTACAGGACCAAGAATAGACTAAGATGGAGATAATAACATATAACTGATACTGATTTTGTTAGAATTGAGTTAATACAGAAGAACCTCTGGAAGTTGACCACTCAAAGGACTGTAACAAACTGGTCAACATACAGAGATGGTCAATATAAGCATCTAGGCCTACTGTGCGAGTAAGTATGTGTGATGCATGTCCGATTTATGAAAATTAGGTCAACTTAAGGAGGTGGACAATGGAGGGAGGTCAACTATGGAGGTTCTCCCATACTTATATGTAAAATAAGGTTTGACATTTAAGTTCACAAACTCATCCTGAAGAAAGCCCACTTACCCTTTGCTGAGTATCATTATGGTCATCTCTAAGGAGCCCCTTAGGAAGCTTTGCACTACAGACAGTGCTCAGTCTTTCCTCATGGGAATTAAGGAACTCTTTTTCTGGAATGGCCATTAGAGCTGTTATCCTATGAAGGTTTGACAATTACGTCCACGAAAAAGAAAAAGCGCTTTGAAGGATGGATTAGACACTAGCACAGGTGCATATCTTTCCAAGAGGAGTACTTTGAAGGTGAGTGTAGGGATATTCAACAATAAGGAATGTACCAATTTTTCTACGATGAATTTACAAACTTAATTTCCCTATGTCCTATATTATTTTTATCCTTATCATACTAGTGTTTTGCAAATGCAATGTAGAGCTGAGCCAGCTGAAACTCTAAGTATATTGATAAGGTAGAAAGGAATGGAAAAGCAACTGGATGGATGGAACCAAAGTTCACCAATCAGAAGTGCCCACATGCTTTTGAGCACAAGGTATTTGGAGATATCCTTTTTAACAACAGATTAGCTTTTATTGACCTAGGGAATTACTATTTCATTTTCATATGTTTGTATATGATATACTTTTGTCAATATATGAAATAAAACAAATCAATCTGTTAATTGTAGTTCCCTCTCAGAAGGAAAACAATGTTTTGGGTGAACTTGGACATGAATTTTATAAATATGTCCCTATGAAATCATTGATGTTTTTCTAATAAGGACTATTTTTATTTTTATAACATGGAAAAATAGAAAAGAATGATGAAAAATATTAATAGTCCAAAATTTGGTAGAGCTTATTTAATTTTTATGTACCATGTGATTTACATAAAATGTGTCTGCATTTACTAATGTGGACCTTAAGAGTCAAATTATTCTGATTCTGATTAGAATTAAAATCTGAGACTGTATGTTTAAACGAGGAGATAAGCTTGCTCACTCTGAATTTAGGGCTCATTTCCTTTCATTATGAAAATTTTTAAGTTTGAAAGTATCCTTTAATTAACTTTGTGTTCTTAACAGTAAATGTCTTTATTAAGAGTCATTACCTAGTTTCACTTTGTAATAATGCCCTCATTTTAATTATCTGATAAATTTATTGGTACACCTTTACCGAATTCCCATGTTGTAATGGATACTGTCCTATAATAATTTAGACCTAAGTATTAGTTTAGTGCTGGCTCTGAAGAGACTGACCTCTGACAGCTCAGTAATAATCTGTCAGTCCTAACTTGATAGATAAAATGTAGCATGTATCTCTATAAACATTATTATAATTTCAATTGATCCAATTTGAAGTTTCAAAATTCCACAGTAAAAAACACTAAAAGTGAAAGATTGACTTGGTAAAAAGGAGAAAATGGCATGAATAAGACTAAGCTAAGGAAAATTGCTGGGAACATTTTAAAAAGACATAGTGTTCCTCACTGCTTTTGGAATATTTTCCCAATGCTGGACATTTTTGAAAAACCAATCATGACATTAATGCTTTATTTAAAAATTAATATTCATGTTCACCTTAGGAATCTGTGAACTAAAATAATAAAAATTCTAATCCCCAACTCCTAAACATACCCTGCCTCAGCGAAGATGAAACCTTAAAACTAAAGTCCCAAGCATCAGGGGATCAGAAGTCAAAGGTGCATCATTTTACCCCTTACCTTACTAACGGTTATGAGGCTTTTTTGCTCAAAGGACCAAATAAACATTCTTTTCTGTTATAAACCAATCAGTCATGAAGTGGTTTTAAACTGTGTATGTGGCTTGTGCAGAGGTTTTAGTGTTCTTGTTTCACCTTTTGACACAGAGGGCATCATTTCTGAACATGGAAAGGCCAGAGAGCTCCATTGCCCAAGTGTGTGTTTTTCTTTTCACAGATATCCATGATTACTCCTATAACTTGTTAAATGTGCCTATTGGGCCGTCTCATTGGGAATACATTCCTCTTCCCATTGTCCCTGCCTTGAAGTATGTGTTCCTGGCTTCTAGCACAGGGCCCTGCTTCCCAGCACACCAGAATGGCCACCCACAGGTTACAACCCTCAATGAGAATTAAAGCTCTTCTCTTTAAATTCTGAACTTTGTCATTTTTTTCAGAATGCGAATCTTGGTGACTTTTTGGTATTAGTCTCTTGAAAAACCAATCTCTCAAGTATGATATTGAAGACAAATGCTGACAGATGTAACTGAAATAGCAACACTCAGTGACAATAATCTGATCTATTTTAAATGGTCAGTTTCTACCTAACATTTTTGAGTGACTATTATTTATATTTCGTTACTTATAAAATAAGTGAATAAAATGTGTCTAATGAATTCGTTACTATAAAATAGTAACGAATAATAGTAAATTATTATTATTATTTATTATTAATGAAATAATAATAAATATTCATTACTTATAAAATAAGGTGAATAAAGTGTGTCTAATGTGTAGTGAATAATAGTAAATTATTATTATTATTATTTATTATTAACGAAATAATAAAATATTATTATTTATTATTAACGAAATAATAAAATATTATTTATTATTAACGAAATAATAATAAATATTAGTTACTTATAAAATAAGGTGAATAAAATGTGTCTAATGAATTATATAGAAGTAATAAGTTTTTAAAAGTGATGGCAAATCTAAGAAAGGAGGGGACTTCACTATATAAATTAGATTCTATTTGTTTTTGACTTTTAAACAAATTCTTCATAAAGATAAATGACAGATAATCAAAGATTGATTCTTGGAAATACATGTTAATTTGCTTAAACCCTATTATGTGAGAAGTAGCTTGTTAGATGTTAGTTCTTGGGGGAGATAAAGAAAACTCTCTTTTTATTTTTATAGTGACTTATATTGGGAGAGCATTACATATCCTCATATAATAAAAAAAGGCCAGAAGACAAAATGGGGAAGATAAAAAGTGGTGACTATATATTACCTAGAAATTGTTTTGCTACTGTTATTTTCTTTTTTAATTCATTATATAGAAGTCATTGCTGAAAAAGTAAGTATTGGCTTATTACATTTGGAACTGTTAAGAAAGTTATTAGCATTCTATGATGTATCATGGGGAAGTATATTTTAAGCTTTTAAAAATAACACAGCTTTGGGCCAACATCAGAAAAGTTTACACTTATACTCATCTAAAATCTAAGAAGCCTTGTATGCATCCTTAAGAATCATAGTACAAATTTCAGGAAATGATCTCTGCTCATAGTCATAGCAGTAAAATTAGGTGTGCCCAGGAATGCAGTTCACAGAACTCTCAGCCTCACCAATAATCCAATCATTGAACAGTATGCAAATGACCTAATAGCAATATAATCAGGGCTACGGGAGCAAGTCATTTTCGTTTCCATTACTGCTTAATGAGATGGTGCTGCAATTTTAAGGCAGTGGAAATCTCCAGGAAGAGCAGCTTTTACTTCCTTTTTTCTTCTCTTGCTTCCTGATTCTTCCCTCTCCTTCCCTTCCCTTTTTGCTTCCTCTTTTTACAAGTATTTCCTCAAATTACTGACCCAAGACATTAACTGCTCTGTCCAATTCAAGGACAAAAAATGTTTCTGAAGTGACTTTTCCCCCTTATGAGTGTGTTTTGAAGGCTTCTAACTTAAGAATCAAAAAGTAAATACAGTTATAAAGATCCTGATTTTTCTTGACACTTGACAGTGTGATATAGAATAATCTAGATTCTGTAAGACATTGTTTTATGTCCTCTCACCCAGCCCATTATCTGTTATAAGATTAAAATGACTTCCAGAGAATACTACTTCTTAGGCATTGAAATTTACTGTGTAGAAAAGTTTCTAGGTTGTTATAGTTAAAGTTAGTACAAGGCACTAGCCTTTAGTTCTGCAATATCCTTCCTTATGTTGTCTAGTCCTTTAATTACTTTTTACAATTTGTATGAATTTTTTGGTTGCTTTTTGTTGGTTTTCAACCTTCTCTTCAATTCCATTCGTTTTATTTGCTATCCGTGTTCATTTCTGTTGTTTTGACAATTTTCTGACGTTTCCTACTGTAACTCCGCTGTGGTCCCTTGGAGGTGTGATTCTGTTTCCACTTTTCTTTTCACCTGGGTTCTTTTGCTGGCCCTTCTAATCTAGAACCACTTTATTCCATTCAGGGATTGTAAGTTTGCAAGACACCTATTCCTTACTGAACTTTGCTGTGTGATTAAAGGAAGGGAGGTGCTCAGAGGACACTTTTTTACCTACTTTGGAATATTGACGTGGCAGAGGAGGGGCATGGCCAGGACAAGCCTGTAATGCAGCTTTCTGCTTTGCTCTGTTCCCCTGTGGCTTCTCCATTGAAGCACTGGCTAAATGTTGGGGTGGGTTTTGGGTCATTCACCAGAAGGCTGTTTGAGCTAGGAGCTGGGTGAGACCCTCTTTACTGAGGCTGGTGCTGTGGGGCTTGCTCTATCCAGGGTCTCCTGAAGGAGATGACAGTAGCAACTGGGTGAGGCTGTATTGGCAGTTGTCATGGGCTTCTAGGCCATTGGCATCTGGTCAGACTTTGTGGTGTATTGAAAGTTTGCAGTTTGGGGCTCTTGGTGAGGTACTGGACTTTGCAGCAGTTTCTCCAGGCCCCTGGCAATGGTGACGACTCTGGGCTGGGGTCTTGGGACCCAGGTTCAGCACTGGGTTCTTTGGATTGATAGATAATTAAAGATTGACTTTTAGAAATATATGTTAATTTGGGTTCTTGGGATTGTGTGATGGGATATCTAGAGTCAGAGACAAAGCTTTGGGCCAAAGCATGAGAGCCACAAAGCTGATGTAGGAGCGGACTCCAAGCAGGGCTTCTGAGCAGAGCCCTGAGCCAGAGTCAGGGGTGTCAGGGTTGATCTGACCTAGAGGGCAGGGTCAGGGCCCAGCAGGCTGGAAACAAATGGGACCTATAGGGCAGAGTCAGGGCCAACCAAGTGGGAGGTTGTTCTGCAGGGTTAGGGACCAGGAAGATGCTAAGTCATGTGGGCAGAGGTTGATTCTAGTGGCCCAGAGGTGGTAGAATTTTTCTTGTACCCGTCAGGACTTGCCTGAACTACCCCGAGCCTCCGAGATTGGAGCCTGCTGTGTCTGTTCAATTCCTCTGCTCAGATTCCCTTGTGCTTGGGGAGGGGAGGGTGCTTGGCTTTCAGTCACAGGGTACAGCCCAAGAGACGCTCCAGTTAGTTCGCGCCTTCCCCATCAGGGCTGCTAGACTCCATGGACCTGAGAGCTCACAATGGCTTTAGCCTCTGCCTGATCCCCACCGTGCTGCTGTCTGGTGCAGTGACTGCACAGACTCCAGCCAGGCTCCGTCTCACCGGGTGGAGGTCTGTGGCAGTGGAGGGAGCCATCCCAAACTTCGCACGGTGTCGGCAGGGTGGTCCTGGCACCCCAGCACTCCATCCTCCTATTCTTCCCCACGTGCACTTTAATCTTATTAAATATATTGCCTTGCCACATTTTTTTTTTTCCTTCACAGCTCACACTGGATGTCCCATGTTGCTTCTGTGTGATTTCACAGTCTTCCTTCAGAGAAGAGCAATTCATACGTAGGCAGCTGCCTGCACTTTTCACTTTTTTCCTGCAGAGCAGCATGCTGGCAGGCTGCTTTTAGTATACCATTTTTTTTTCCAGATAATTTCCCAGTTTCCATGGTGTCCCAGCATCCTCCCCGCGGATCTTCTGGTACCTGCAAATCACAGGTTACCAGAGGCTGCCACAGAGCCTCCTGTCCCTCTTACAATAGGAGAGAAGGAGCAGTAAACCCCGATCTATCTTTAATTCTTAAAGCAAGTTGCGAAATAGTTACAATTATTAACTTTCTTTTACAGATAAAGGTAATATTGTCTTAAAACTTTAAGTGGCTTCATAAACTCATACAGCAGGTAGTAAGGTCAAGAAAACAAGCACGAGATCTCTAAGGCTCTAGGCTCTTAAGCACAACAGAAACCTGTCTTCAGTTATATTCTGTACTTAACGCTGCTAAGTCACCTGAATCCAGATATTATACTTCTTTATAAAACACACCCAAAGCCAATTTTTCAAAGTAGTCTCGTCGTTTCACCCTAAGGTAGCGAAGAATGATGGTAAAACAATTTGTTATTTTTTTTTTCTGGAGATATTTGATATTTATCAAAGAAACAATGCTGTTAGCCCAATAATTAAAACACCAGTATTGGAAATGTCATCCTTCAAGGCCTGACCATTAAGGAAGAGATTTAGTGCGAAAAGAACCTATGTTGTGTCCTTGATTTATTTTCCCTGTGGAGTATAATGACAAGAGACCAGGCTTTAGAGCTATAGTTTAATTGATGATTTGAAACTCGTTTGATGTAGGATTTGGGGAATGTTTAATTTATATTTTTGAGCCCCTTTCCTTGGTGTACAATTTGAAGATAGTAATGAACCCAATGTTATGAAAGTATTAAACTAGATTTAACTGTTTTTAACTCAGTAAGGGGAGAGATTTGGGATATCATGATTAATAAGACTTTTTTTTTTTTAACACAAATGCTCATCTTTTACTAAATCATAGACCTTTTAGGGTTGGGAAAAACTAGACAATTTCTGCACTCTAATTGTGTTCAGATTTTGTGGAAAGTGCATAGTCCTCTAAGTCAGGTGATTCGATGATGTAATGAGAACAGAAGATGGGTGGTAGGTCTGCAAGGGCTCTCCCACCTTCCTCCACCCTTGACTCAGGTAGTCTCTGTTTTTGAATAATACTTATACCTCATTCCTATGTAAAATAAGAAAGAAGACCATGACTGAAAATGACTTGACATTTTTTAACTTTGTAAAAATCCTTGACAGGTAAGTAAAATAACTTGAGAATTTTATACAATTTATAATACACAATATTACATAGAATGTATACCTCAGTAAACTGTTCACTTTGGTCTTTTATTAGTTTATTAGCCATATTTTTATGCAAGACACTTGGTAGGAACATATCATCTTTGGTATTATCTAAAATGTTTTGAAATTCACTTCATAGTTTGGCAAATTTCCAAATGTAAACATATGCCTTTTTTTGTAACCTTAATATTTTTCTTTATTAGTTAAAAAAAACTGTTCCTCCAAATATGTAGTATCTATATATAATTTGAAACTTAATAGCCATTTTCTGTTTTCTGATTTTTTAATCACTCAAAATGGTTTAGGGCATTTTAAATTTTATTTATTTCAAAATAGCAACTCTGTCTTCTTTATAAGAATTTTATATTTCTAATTCTAAATATATTCAAATTCATGATTTACATTGTTTTTGTCCCAAATATGTTAATAAAACAAATTATATTAAATCTGTGCAGTCTAAGTATCTGAGTTGTTATTGAATAGTTTTAGTGTTAACTGAGCTAACATTTCTGATAATAATGTACCAGAAATATCACAAAACCTTTGAATCAATTATAGATTATGCTAATACTACATAAAATGCTAATTATAAATTTGTTATTAAACACTTTAAGTGGAAACAAGAAAGACAGTTTTATGTGATGTATAATTCATGTTACAAAGTTTTGTTTTAAAAAATTGCATAAAACAGTAGTTTTGTTTTATTGTTCCTAACCTTTTGGTTATGCTTTCACAAAATGTGTAATGTCCTTAGATAATATATTACACTTTGTTATTTTCCTTCGGTAGTTATGTTTACTGCAAGTCATTTTCTGTGCTTTGCTCAACAGTTCCTCTGATATCCATCTATCCTGATAAATCAACTATAGGAATCATTTATAGCGCAGTATAAATGTGCTATGCTTGTCAGTATATATGGTGGCTATCTTCAGGGTATTTGGTTGTAAAAAAAATTAAAAAGTTGCTTTGTGTTTTTTTTTTTTTCTGTTAGGCCTAGGCTAGGATGAAAAAATGCCAGTTAACTCCTGGCCAATTTCCGGACTGAAAGCCCTCAACAAAATGGAGTAAGTCTGGTTCATTTCCAAGACAGATGGGAAAGTGTTCACAAACTTCTTGCTTATCTAACTTTCTTGAGAAACCAGGCAGTACCAACTATCCCTGGACTGACCTTTAAGAAACACCAGGTGGGGAAAATATTTTCAAAAAGAGGTATGACATATGGCTAACTAACCAAAAGATTCTGCTTCTGTACAATGCTTATTTGCTACCCGGCCTGGATGCACCTGGACAGCCTGTGTGCCAGCCAGGATGCAGACCAAGCCTTAAAAACACCATCCTTTAAGCACTGGGGCTGTGCTCAATAACCCTATGTTGGGACACTGAGGCAATCACCAGCCAACTCTTCAATAAAAGGACTCTGCTGTAAATTTGGCTTGTTTGGCAGGGTGGTCTTTGTGGAACTCCTGGGCACAACATCTACATGTGTCCTAGTATACAATTTCACTTAGAATATGGACTTGATGTCAAAAAATGGACTTGATGGCTCAGAGTGTGGGTGTATCTTAAATGAAAGAGGCAAATTGTCTTCCAAAGTCCTTTTATCAATTGAGATAAATAGCAACAATACCTAAACATTTCTTAAATATCATCGTCTTCAAATTTTTCTATATTTTCAGATATCTTAATTTTTTACCAGTCTGCTAAGTTTTGAGATGTATTTCATTGTACTTTTCTACTTCCCTGATTACTGTGAGGTAGATGATCCTTGTAAATGTTTTGAACTATATATTTTGTATTTTAGTAAATGTCTCTCCATATGCTTCGATTACTTTTGTATTGTTCAATTTAGTTCTAGGAATTATTTATATATTCTGTATATTTCATGGTATAATTTTTTTCTGCTTGTTTATACATTTCCCTTTATTTAGACTTTTGTGTCTTTTGAGGAACACAAACTAACTTGTTTCAACGCACAATGAAATTGTATAATAAGTAGATGTTAAGTTTAATCTATGTTCTTTATTGAAATATTACAGTATATCTTTAATTTGTTATATCTTCTGTATTAGGGTTCTCTGGAGAACGAAAGGAAAAAAAAAGTATACATATTTGTGTGTGTGTGTGGAGAAAGAGGTGTTTATTTTAAGGATCTGGCTCACACAATTATGGAGGTTGACAAGTCAGACATGATGCAGGGTAGACTGGCAGGTTGGAGGCCAAGGGAAGGGATGACACGGCTTCCCGGGCAGTCCACCTGTGAGGATTCTCTTTTAGTCAGAGGGTGGGCCGTCCTTACTTTTTTGAGAACTTCTACTGATTGGATTAGCATACACCCTAATGACTTCATTTCAACTTAATTACCTCTTGGAAGTGGGCCAATGGCAAAGGTTAAAGAATATTGAGCAGTAAACGTAGTAATAGCGTAGATTGCTCTGAATAGATCTTTAATAGCTGTATGTATATTAACAATTCTGCTGGTGAAGACTCAGAGGAAGTAAGCAACATGGGAGAAAAAGATATGAGCATTATTTTTCATGTTAGAATCTCATGTTAGAGATTCATAAATGTATAGCACATTATCTTTCACATCATAAGATCATAATCTAGGAAAGGTGAAACATATGCTCATAAAAATTTCAGTGAGTATAAAGATATATGTACCAGAATGTTTATTGCAGCCCAATTCATAATTGCTAAGTTGTGGAAGGAGCCCAAGTGCCCATCAACCCACGAATGGATTAATAAATTGTGGTACATGTATACCATGCTATACTATGCAGCCTTAATATCATTTTGATGTTTAACCAACACCAACAGCAATTATCTATTTCTAGACCTCTTTAGTTGCTAGAGAGCAACTAAAACCTGGTTCTGCACCATCTCTGGTCAGATTTTGTTACGTGCAGCTGATGGCTTTCCTGGGAGGCGCAGACAACTTCATAACACCATCAATGGCTTCAGCAGAGGCCTAGCTAGAAACATGTGAGCTGTCATTCTGGAAAGGCACAACTTTGGGTCATAACCAAGCAAACTCCATGCTGGATTCCCTGTGGAGAATGATCAGCTTACTTAAAGTGTGGCTTCATAGCCACAGAGATTGGTTAGAATTTTTAAGGAAACAGCAACATTTTGTCTACTTTTATCTCGTTGCTTATAAATGCTGTGGGCCTTCTGAGTAACTCATTAAAACCAAACCTGAAAAACACACGAAGAATGCGTCCGTAGCTCAAGGACCCTGCACAGGGCCAAGGAACGTTCCTCTAGCATTTCGGTAAGGGGACATTAGGAACACACGTGGATACCAGGATGTGATCATCTGTTAAGACAAAAACATTTTCAATGAATTTTTGTGAATTAATTTTCCCTACTTTCATTTTTTGGTAAATTTCATGTAAACTTAGGTTACGCCATGTTCTCAAATTCCCAGTAAAAAACATTAGACCTGACATTGTTTATTTTAAGGATTTCCAGAACCCAGTAGTCAAAGACAGTCAGCTACTATGTGGCATTTGGAATTAGCATAAAAAAACAGAGGAAGTGTTTCTAATAATAGAGCAAATCTATAACAAACTCTTCAGTTGAGAGGAAAATGTGGTGTGATTCCACACAGTAAATCCTCGTGGGAAAGTGGAGATTCAATTATTTTTGGCCAAAGCTACTTCCTACCAATAAGTCTGCATTTTGTCTTGCACTTTGCCCCATTGATGCAGATGCCATGTGGTGGGGTTAAGGCTAGAACCCAGTGTTCATGATTCTGACTCTGGGACTCTTGCTGCCATAGTTAGCGAGATTTTATAATTTATTCACCATGTTTTCCTTGTTTTTAAATAAAAATTGTTATTGTATGAGATAAAAATATCTCAAACAATAATACTCCTTAATCTTGTATGTATTTGTATGTTAACTTATTTAATTTTTGCAAAAAATATTGTATAGTAGCCATCATCCTTATTTCCATTTTATGGAAAAATACGTTGCTCAATGAAAAATTTTCACACAAATTAAGTTTAGAAGAGTTTAATTGAGGCAGCATGGAGTGACGTCAGGGCTGCCACGTGGTTGAATGTTTACGGACAGAAAAGGAAAATGACACAGGGAAAATGACAGTGACACAGGGAGGCAGTTGGCTGACTGCTCCGCTGCTGGGCTGGCTGGGATTCAGCTATTTGTTATAGAGCACATTCTTGAGTTAGGTTTGCAGTCTATTTATAAGGTGGTAGATTGCTACCTAGGGTCTGTGGGTATCTTAGAAGCCTGAATTTAGTCTGAGCTAACAATTCCTCCCCTTTCTCGACTTTGAGAGATTGACTGTATCTATGAGCAATGATGTCTCAGTCCATCGTCACTGTAAATGGGTATGTTTGGTCCCAGCTCCCACTGGGGCAGAGCAGAAGGATGGGTTTTGGAAGGTAAGAGCAAGGAGACAGACAATCGAGGAAGAAAAAGCCCCATGGGTCAACTTCAGGCCACGTCCCAACCTCAGTTGACCTCCCAGCAAGGGTTAAAGCAGCAGAGACTCTCTTATGGGAACTCAGATAGACTGAGACAAAACACACACAAAAAACTTGTTTGTTCTGGGTCTCTCTGCCTGTTTGATTACCTGGCACTTAGCACCAGTGACCCCATTTTCTTTCTTTCTTTTTGCAGTTTTTGGCTGGGGCTGGGTTTGAACCCATCACCTCCGGTATAGGAGGGTGGCACCCTACTCCTTTGAGCCACAGGCATCCCCCAGAGGGACCCCATTTTCATTTGGTCTGATCTGTTGGGGCCAAGTGAAGGGGCTCAGTCCCAAACAGTGACCTCTCATAACTGTATCACAGTCTTGACTAGAGAAGAATGTCATCAAACTTAGGGCGTTAGCACCACTCGGACTTAACATCATGTGGTTATTCCATCTCAACATGTCATTTGTATGAAATGTGACCACACATTTCTTTGATCCTCGAGCACCTGGACTCCCGGTGGTGGGTTACAGTTTGGTTTTATACATTTTAGGGAGACAGGGCTAGTGTGAACTAAAATAAAATAAAATCTTAAACCTCCCTCCTCAGTGATTGGCTGCCTGGATCCGCTCTTGTCCAAGGGAATCCCTAAAACTGAGTTGTTAGCCATGAGAAAGGAGATCAGCCCGCCTCATCATGCCCCCCCCCCTCTGTAACTCCCTAACAGGCCTGAGGCTGCACCAGACACACCCAGAGGTCCTCAATATCCATGACAAACCACTTGAGTCTCTCTGGTTCTTTGTCTCTAAGTAACAGACCCTTTATCTTAAGCATTCCTTTAACTGACTCCTGGTCTTTTAGACAGAGCCTAACTCTTTTCAGCCAACTGTCAGCTAAAGAATCTCAACACACTATAACCTATAAGGTCCCACTTCTAGATATCCTAACTTTGGGGGCCAAATCAATGTCTGTTTTCCATGTATTGATTTATGAGCTCACTTCTAATCCCTGTCTCCCTAAAATGTATTAAACCAAACTGTCACCCCAACACTAGGAGTCCAAATGCTCAAGGCTTCCCAGGTCCTCTAATTTGGATCAGAATAAACCTCTTTAAATTATTCTACATAGCAGGGCTCCTTTCCATCCACAGCATTTTTCTAGAATACGACATATTGTTAACTGTATGTTGTGTGGCCAATCTCTTGAACTTACCCTTTCTGTCTAATTGAATTTTGTAACCTTTATTCAGCATATCTCTAGTTTCCCCTCCCTCCAACTTCCCCAGACCCTGTTAACTACCACATTACTCTCTACCATAGTCAAAGATTTGAATTCCTATTGATTCGAGGCATTGAGTTTTAAGGCAGTTTGTTCTACACAGTAATGGGCCAGGCAACGTGCTCAATGCTTTATGTATATTATGTTGTTTAACAGTTTTGAGTGTTTTGACACCCTGATGAAGTAGGTGCTGTATTTGTTTTTAAAAATTCCAATAGTACATTTTCAGATGAGAAAAATGGACCTCAAATGCTATTTTGTTTTTCAAAGTCACATGGCCATAAAGAAGTGAAGCCAGGATTCAAATTTAGGCAGCCCGTGTTAGATATTCTATGTACATTAAGAATTATGTCAAAGGAGTCCTGTCTACTAGGTATTTTTCTATCTCCAAATTGCCAAGATTGCATGCTGAGAAAAAGAACCAAAAATAAACCATGCTGTAGAAATATAGAACTTTTCAAAGTATGTTATAACAAGAAATTTCTTTTTAATCTTTCTCTCTTCCTACACACCCTTGACATATACAGAACACAAATGCTTCAAGTAATAAAATACCAACTTCTGTGTTTGCTTACGTTCAGAGTCCACGTAAGCCAGGAAAAACATGTGCCTGCCGCCGGGGGTGGATATTAGTTCCTGGACCTTCAGGATGCCTCCTACTAATTTATTTTCATCCCAGGCAGTTTGAATTATATATCCCCCTCCTTGCTTTTCATCACTTAGCACCACTTACAAAAAGTGGGAAAAGAAAGTCAAAGCTCTCACTTCTGAAATCTCAGACACTAGTGGGATTGAACCAATCCCATGGGTTTGGGAGGTGGGGACCTGAGCTCTCTGACTTGTCCCTACCATGGAGTGAATACAGGGGGTCAGGGAGGCTACACACATCCCTGAGCCCTGACTTTCCAACCAGTAATCTAGAGTCACCACTGACTCTGGGAGTTTATAGAACCCACTTTTATTGACTGCCCATTACCCGTGTGTCATTATCACGCCACAGTGGGGGACAGAAGAGTAACAGATCCTGAAAATAGGATCAGTGGTTGTTGTTGGTTTCATTACAGAAATCATATATTTACCATAATTTTTACAAAAGTGGAGATGAAAAAAAAAGTTAGTGGAAGTCCAAAGAAAAACTTTATTTTTTAGTACAATCTTTGTATACTGAGAGATAAGAATTTAAATTTTTCACGAAAGAAACAGCCCCTTGGACCTAGTTTTCATGGTTCAATCACAATCTATGATTTTTATTATTTTCTCTCTTTTTTTGGTTGTTAATATCCAGGGCAGACCAACGTCTTAACAATACCTACAAGCTGATCATACACGTGGATGTGAACATGTCCGTGTGTGTGTGTGTGTGTGTGTGTGTGTGTGAACACACGTTTGTGTCTGAAGGATGCAAAAGAAGAAGAATGAGCCAGGCAAAGGCCAGGAATGGCTTCGGCTCATTGGATAAATGGGCAATAAATTGCAGCCTGATGAAGTTATTATTAATCTGTAAACAACACAAGTATGTAAATATAAAACACACGGATTCTTTCTTTCCTTTACCGACTGTTTCCTGTTGTAACCTTGGACAAGATGGAGAAATTTATGCCCTGAATTTTGACACATTAATTAAAATCTGCAAGTTATTATACCCACAATTGATGTCCCCGTATTGTTTTCGTTAAAAGCAAGTTTGGCTGTGATTAATAAAAAAAGAAAGAAAGAAAAAATCATGTTTTTAACACATGATTCTAACACGATAGAAGTTTATTCTCTGTAATGGGCAGGAATAGCGGGGCTGGTACCACTCAGCCCCACTGTGTGCCAGCTCCTACTCCGAGCGCTTCTCATTTGTTGATTTTAATTGTTTGCAGAACCCTCTGAAATATCATTATTCCCATTTGAAAACTGAGGAAATAGAGACATGGAGATGTTAACTCTGTCCAGGTTTTCCAGACAGTGAGTGGGGAAGCCAGCAGGATGCCCGCAGGTGGGCCTGGAGAGGACGAGCACACAGGTGTCACGTGGAGTGGCCCTTCTTGTCACAAAGCCATGTCCACAGCACTCTCCAGGCAGCAGTACAAAGCAAGAGGCTAAAAAGAAAAAGAGGAGGACTGCGAGTAATGAAGACATTTTATTCTTTAAAAAATGTGTTACAAGTACTTAGGTTTCCGTTGTGACACTTAGGCAAATGTGAAAGTCTCCCCAATTAACATGGAGTCACTTGACTCCACGTTTTTTTAGGTGGGCCATTTAGAAGCCATTTGCTTTCTTTCATTCTAAACAAAACCCTAAAAAATGAGGCCCTAGGCTATGAGGGAGGGGTCTCAAGCCTGAGAACCTGATAACAGAAAGCATCATGAAAGTCTCTGTAGAAACCACAACCACGGCAACTTACGCACACGCAGACACACACACAAATTCTTCTCTGAGAACATCTGCCTAGCAAGCGCCAGTCCAACCTTGAACTGATGCCATCCTCGTTATTGATCCTTGGAGCCAAGGATAATTATCTCAAAACAAGAATGTAATCCTCCTCATTTTTTCTTTAAAAATCTTTGCCTTCTATTATTTCCGTGAATACACATGTAGTTTATTATGGGGAACACATTCTCGTTACAATGGCTATTCCCAAATAGATTTTCTCTTAGAGAGTTTCCGTCTCTGTTCCATATCCAGCCTGACCCTTGCCTGTCTCTTTCATGGGCCACAACCAGGGACAGGGAGGGCTGGAACTTGGCTTCTATTCCAGGTGTCTGTGCTCAGGCTGGAACTGAATCCATGAACTCGGTAATTTCTTCTTTTTAGAAAAAGAATCTTTTTTTCTTATAGTTCTGTGGTCTGGAAAGTCTAGAATCAAAGGGTTGGCTTCTGGAGAGGGCCACATTCTGTGTCCTGAAATGACAGAAGGCATCTGGGGCCAAGGGAGGACATCAAGAGCCACAGTGGCCACCACCACAGATTTCCATGATGACCCTTCAATACAGTCATCCATTAATTCATTTAGACCTAATTGCCTCTTAGAGGCTCTCCCTTTTAACACTGTCACATTAAAAATTGTGTTTCAACATGAGTCTCAGAGGAGATAAACATTCAAACCAAAGCACCATGGAAGGAATAGAAAGGCTAATAGGAAAAACACCATAGCTTCTACTCATAAATCTCTCTTTATCATCGTTGCAGAGATAAAGGTTGTACATAGTTATTGATAACTCTAAATTGTTTTTAGATAGTTGTTCGGAAAATAATTTTCATTCTTCTGTTCTAAAGGGAACAATCACTGTTTTCAGAACCTGAAAACTTTGATTATTCAAATGTTACAGAGTCATCTAATTTATTGGTGCTATTGTTTTTATTGTTAATAGAAGAAACTGACTTCTGATACTCCAAATTCACAGATAAACCTTGGTTGGGAACCAAGGATTTAGTTACTAGGAGACAATGAGCTAGCCAGTCCAGGTTTCTATAAAAATATTAAAACTGATCATAAATTGTGATGAGACATCCATGATATGAAATCTCACCTCTCAAGGATGTAATAGAAGAACAAACCAAATCCAAAGTCAGAGCAGAACTAAATGAAATGGAAACCAAAACACAATATAAACGTTCAATGAGAAAAGAAGTTGGCTCTTTGAAACACAAACAAATATGATAGCCCGTTAACCAGAAATGGAAGAGAAAGGACTTAAATAACTAAATCAGAAATAATTTTTAAAAAAGACATCAAGAGTGATACTGTGAAAATATTGATAAATCTGGAGGAAATAGATAATTTCCTGGAAACACAAACCTGCTAAGTTTCAATCAGGAGGAAATAGAAATCCTAAACCAATAATGAGCAGCAAGATTGAAGCAGTGATTAAAAAAATCTCCCACCAACAACAGAGAGCCCCAGAGAAAATGGATTCACAGCCAAATTCTACCAGATCTACCAAGAAGAGCTATTACCTATCCTACAGAAATTATTCCATAAGATTGAGGAGGAAAGGACTCCTCCCTAACTTATTCTACAAAACAGTATCATGTGACCCCAAAGCCAGGAAAGGACGCAACAAAAAGAAAACTACAGACCAATATTCCTCATGAGCACAGATGCAAAAATCCTCCACAAAACACTATCAAACTGAGTTCAATCACACATTAATAAGATAATTTGATCAAGAAGGTTTTATCCCAGGGATGCTGGATGGCTCAAAATATGCAAATCAATAAACATGATCACCACATGAAAACAAAGACCACGTATCTCAATAGATGAAGAAAAAGTATTCAATGAAATCCAGTCACCTTTTATGATAAAAACCCTCTAAAAACTAGGAATACAAGGAAAAATACCTCAAACTTATAAAAGCCATGTATGACAAACTCATAGCAAAAATCATGCTGAATAGGGGAAAGTTGACAGCATTCCCCCTAAGAACTTGAACAAGACAAGGGTGCCTGCTGAGAGCAATCAGGCAAGATCAAGAAATGAAGGGCATTCAGATCAGGTAAGGGAAGGTCAAACTAGCCCTGCTAGCTGATGATACGATCTTATTTAGAGAAAATTCTAAAGACTCCAGCAATAGACTACTATAGTTGATAAATAAATTTAGCAAAGTCTCAGGTTAAAATATCTTTGTACATAAATCAGTAGAATTTCTGTATACCAATAATAGTCAATCAAAAAGTCAAATCAAGGACCAAATAGCATTCACAATAGCTGCAAAGTATTTAGAATACCTTCTCCTATAGAAGACCTTTCTAAGGAGAATTATAACACTGACTTAAGATCACAGTTGACCCCAACAAATGGAAAATATCCCTGCTCACAGCAGAATCAACATCATTAAAATGTCCATAGTGTCCAAAGTTGTTACATATTCAACACAATTTTCATCAAAATCTCAAGATCTTATTTCACAGACCTAAAAAAAATACTCCTAAACTTCTTTAGGAAACTGAAAATACCCTGAATAGCCAAAGCAATCTTAAGGTAAAAGAACAAATCTAGAACCATCACTTTCCCTGACTTCAAGTTATACTACAAGGTGACAGTATCCAAAACAGCATGGTTCTGGCATAAAAGTAGAGAGATAGTTCAATGGAACAGAACAGAGTAACTAGAAATAAAATCATACAGCTACTCATTTTTAACAAAGCAGATGACATACACTGGGGAAAGGAAACCTTATTCCATAAATGGTTCTGGGAATATTGCACAGTCACATATAAAAGAATGAAACAGGACCACTACCTCTCACCATGTTCAAAAATTAATTAGAGATGGATTAAAGATTTAAATGTAAGGCATGAAATCATACAAATTCTAGAAGTAAACATAGGAAGAACTCTTCTAGACATTAGCCTAAATGAAGAATTTATGACTAAGATCCCAAAGACAGATACAGGAACACCAAAAATAAATAAATGAGGCCTAATTAAATTGCAGTGCTTCTGCACATCAAAGGAAATAATATAGTGAACAGACAACCTACAGAGTGGGAGAAAATATTCTCAAACTATACATCTGACCCAAGACTACTATCAAGAACCTGCAAAAAACTCAAATCAGCAAGAAAAAAACAAACAATGCTATCACAAAGGGCAAGAGACATGAACCAAAGAAGATGGAGAAACAGCCTGCAAACATCTGAAGAAATGCCTGAACTCGTCATCAGATTAAACCACAGTGAGATTCCACTTCGCTCCCGTCAGAATGGCTATTATTGAAATGTCTAAAGATGATTGATGTCACTGATACAGACAGACAGGAACACTTACAGACTGGTGGCACCTCAACAGTACATGCTCTAGGCAAACAGTACAGAGATTCGTCAAAGAAAGACATGCAGATGTACATTCCTATCCATCAATCCCATTTCTGAGTGTCTGGGCAAAGGAAAAGAAGTCATTTATCAAAACTACACTTGAACCCAAATGTTTATCACAGCACAATTCACTATTGCAAAGATGTGGATCCAACCCAAGTGCCCATCAATTCACAAGTAGATGAAGACTAGGTGAGATATATACCCACAAACATACCATGGAGTACTACTCAGCCACAAAAAGATGGAAATCATGTCATTTGCAGCAAATTGTACGGAACTGGAAACCATTATCCTAGGCAAAGCATATAGCAAAGTATCTCAGGAATAGAAAACCGAACACCACATGTTCTCTCTAATAAGTGGGAGCTAACAGATGGGTATACAGGGCACACAGTAATATAAAGGACATGAGAAGCCAAGTAGGGGGAGGGCAGGAGCATGGTGTAGAGGAAAAACTTACCAGTTGGGTATCTGGTAATGAGCACATCAAATACCAGGCTCAAGCATTGCACAGGCATCTGTGTCACAGAAGCATTTGAAATAAAAATAAAATAAGTTACTTAAAAATGTGTAAATACCAGAAAGCAGGAATAGTGGGGTCACCTGGGTTTGTCTACCACACTGCCCCCCATCTTTGTGTTCAGCCCTGCATCTCATTTTGGACAATGGGATGTGAGCAGAAGTATCAGAGTGCTAGAGTGCATCTAGTAGATTAAAGGCATTTCCTGTGTCCACTGTGCCCCCCACCGTGTCTGCATCAATCATCATGAGGATGTTTCCTAAGTAGTGACTTGTTCACGGAAGACGAGAGCCACGTGGAGTGGACTTGGACACAACTACATCTTGGAACCAGTGCATCCCAGCTTGTGTGACTCCCATCTGACCCACAGGTCTAGGAGCAGTAATGGGTGGTTATTGCTTTAAGCTGCTGACCATGGGGCGGTTTGCTCTGCAGCATGGTTTTAGCGGTCGGTGACTGTAGTTGCATCTGGGTGCGCACCTAAATGGCTGGCAACCTGCCCGGGGTTTCATGTCAGAGGGTGGGAGGCGTTACTACAGAAGAGTCAGAAGAGGTGATGAGGTAGTGATGAGAGTTTAAAGCATTGGTTGCTATTTGACCTAAGTGTGTATATTTTTACTCCATTGTTAATAGTAGGTAACGAAACTAGGGCTTAAAATCCATTTCTTGTGATAACCAATTATTTGCTATTTCTGCTAAAACATGCAATATTTCATATCTGAATAGCAAATAGCAGTTATGTTCAATCAGAAGTAGAGCTATTTCATGGTGCTATTCACATCTCTTTATGGATAGAGAGAGAGAGAGAGAGGCAGGGAGAAAGAAAGAGAGAAGAACTGGGGGTAAAACAGTATGGTAGAGATAGACAAAAACATGGGGTTTGGAGCTAGAGGGACCCTGATTGAAATCCCAGGTTATCGTCTGTAGAGGAGACACTAGCCTTTACCTCCCACATCATTGTGGGCATTAAGTGGGAAGACATGGTAAATGTGCATCACGGGAACAGACACCCAAGTGGATCTCAGTATTGTCTGGCTTCTTCTGTGAATCTGCCTTTATTCCTGGGTCAATCAGACATACCAGAGAATTCCCCAAACTTTCCACTTTGGGAAGATGTTTGAAGTTGATGTTCGTAGGCTTTATACAAAAGAAAGAAAGAAAAAGCAAAACAAAGTAAACTCAGGGAGAGACAATCTCTTTGTTCATTTGTTCTCGCTGCTTTTGGGGGACCAGGTTCTACTTGCTTCGGACAATGCAGTGTCCATCTCGTTTCCTTTAAACAAAGCTGCTGAGGGGTCCTAAAATATCAGCCAGTGAAATGTTTATCTGAGAGCTTAGGTGGAGGCTGGGAAAATAAACACTGTGAATGTCTTTGGTGTTAGGGTGGGAGGCACCGGGGCCCTCTCTTTCGACTTGTGGAGTCCCTGCCAACACCTTGCAGCCCCTGGTATCTTAACAGGCCTGAGTTGAGACTCTGAGTGGAAGGGGAAATTGTGGGGTGTTTGTACAGCTGAAAACAAGATGAAAAACCCCAGGCCCCATCTCACACCCCATTAGACCCTGAAGTCCACGGAGTGTTGCACTCAACACATAAACACTCTGCTTGGGGAAGCCGTGGTCAGGGTGTGAGAGGCAGGGACACAGGCCCAGAGAGGAACAATGGGATCTCTGTGAGGAGCCAGGCATCCCCGCTCCTGCAGCCCCTCGGCCTCGCATACATTAATCATTACTTCACTTTGTGCATTTCAGTGAACCCAGGGCCTTTGGGGATTGGTGATGGGACAACAGGTAAGGAGATACCCAATCAAAAAATAAACACTCTGGGCCAAGGACTCAACATCACTATATGTTTCCTTCTCCTGGGTGGTACATGGGGAGAGAAAGGGAATTGACACCACGGGCCCCACCATGGCTGGTCCTGTACTCTGGACACTTGATGTGGTTCTCAGCCTTGCTATAAGCCTACACCGTAGCCACATTCCTCTCTCTGCCTGAAATGTTTCCAACCATGCACTCTCTCAATCGTCTTCCTCGACACAGTCCTATTGTCTCTGCTCAGAGAAGTCTTTTGTGTCCTGGTCTACCCTGATTTATCCTTGCCCTCCTCTGTTTCCTCACAGCATGCCATGATCCCACTTCTACTGAAATGCTTTCCAGGGTGTATTGGAATTTCTATGTCTGCATCTGCCCTCAGTCTCCCAGGACTATAGACCCTCGATAGCTGACCACCTCCTTGCACTGGCCACCTCCTCACATTGACCTGATTTTCAAAGACCAGACGTGCACCACATGTAAATATCAGTGCACAGGCCTAGCTCCTTATGTGACCACCTCTGTGTCCTGAGCAGTTTGGGACAGTCCCTTGGGTGGTCACTTACCGAGGTCCTACTGTATTTTAACCTGCGGAGGCGCTCTAGGCAGTGAAGCACGGACGCCCTCCCCTCCTGCCGTAATCCTTGCAAAAGGAAATCTCCATATGCTCTCTCTGTGTTGGCTTGGCTGGAGGTTTCCTTCATGAAGATATGTTGACATCCTGGGAGGTTTCCTTCACGAAGATATGTTGACATCCTGATGCCCAATGACTTACTTGAAAAGTTTCTTTGCAGATACAGGGAAGCATCCATTTGACTCACACTCTATTTCCTCTATAGAGGAACATGTTGCAGTGACGGGGCTGAAAGCTATCTAATACCAAAGATGGCCAGCAACTGCCAGAATCCAGAAAGAGGCAAGGATGGGTTTTAGGGAACAATATTTTTTATTCCATGGCACACTTTAACCTATAGTTCAACTTCTGAGACATTTAAATTATGTTGATTAAAAAAAAAGAGTAAAAAAGTGAATATACTTACTATGCTTTTAATGATCTTTATAACTTTTCACCACACACCTCAGATCCTCTTAGGGCACGCCAGTTGAAAATCAGTGCTCTGGAGCCTTCAGAAAAAGTGTGGCCCCACTACACATTGATTTCAGGCCTCCAGAACAGGGAGAGAACAATGTCCTATTATTTTAAGCAACACAGCTTATGGCAACCCTGTGAAACTAATACAAATGTAAGTCTCTATCCTTTCCTTTGGACTCCGCTTGCCTTTTTGTCCTTCCTACCTTCCCTGGGTTGTGGAACTACAACTGCACTTAACATTAGCTTTTCACTGGCTCCTTCCTTGCAGCCAACAAAAATGCAGAGTCCCCCGCAGACCGGCAGGGGCAATGCCCTTCTGGAGCATGAAGCCCCTGTCCAGGATGAGGAATGACCTTCCCCTTTCCTTCACGGATTAAAGTCCTCGGTGTAAGAGTCTGTTCTTGCTGGCACCAGACTTCAGATCCTGTTCATTCTACAGACTGCTAAAAGATTTTTCTGTACTTTTACACTAAAATCATTCTGCAGAGCCATGGGTGGCCAAGATCCTCTCACCCCATCAGCCGTCTACCTGCTTCCCTGAGCACCATCTCTTGCCCTTTGGTGTCTATGATACCTTTTCTGATTTACTTACTTCTATTCTCATTTCTTCTTTAGCTCTTCATGAGATATATTTTTTGCACTCAACCTTTATTTGTTCGAGGCAGAGTTCTGACCTCAGTTCTCTTTACTTTATATCTCTTTTTTCAACAATTTCATCTTATGTGATGCTTCTGTGACCATCCAGTTTTGGATGAACCACCTGCCTGAGTTTCTAACCTAACCCTTTAACTGTTGCCAACTGTGAAGCAACTAGACAAATAGTGAAGACATAGTTCCCTGAACAATTTAACTTCGAGATGTGCATACCTTTAGTTATCATCTTTGGTTCAGACTGTATTGTTTTTCTTTTTCCCAGAACATCCTAGAGCAGTGATAACAAACATCACCCAGTAATCTGTCATAAATGTGGGAGTTATCCCAGATCCTTTTCATCATACACCTCATGCAATCAGTGACAACACAGCCAGAAGTCTACCTCTTTAATAGATCTTACCTCCACATCCTCCCTGTCTTCTTGTAATTCCTGAATATGCATTCAGCATCCCTTTGGAATAACTGCAATGGCTTCCACACTGGCCTGGTGGCCACCAGTGTCTATATCAAAGTCTGTTATTCCTGTTGTTTCCAGAGTAGACTTTGTAAAATGAAAATTAGACTGTGGCATTTTCCTGTTTAATACACATTAGAACAGTGGATCAGTATTTGTGTATTCTATATTTGGAAATTCACATACTGACTCGAAGGTATTGACAATCTCAAAAATAGATACTCGTGATGGGGGTCACGTGACTCAGAGTTTTGCCCCTCTCTGTGTTAATGTCTGTTTACTTTGCGCCCTGTTAGGGATTTTCCTAAAGGACATCCTAAAGTGAAATTTCTGGGGTAACAATGGCAACATGAAGGATTTTCCTCTTTCTTTCAAGACTAGATATAAAACCACATATTCCCTAGCAGTTTATAATTCTTTAGAGCTTACAAGCTGTTGTGATTTTCATCATTTTATCTTATTGACATGGGAATAGAAGAGTCTCCCCTTAGGCAGTTACAGATTAGCAACTATAAGCTGTTCCACCACCTCCTTCATATTCTCCTTGTCCTTCACAGTATGATTAAGACATGCCCTAGTACTTCAGATTCCCAATTATAGGTTTGCCATGTCTCTGTGTCTTTGTTCATGCTGTTCTCTTAATCAAGAGTATCCTTCATTGCCTAGTCATAGTGGCTCACACCTGTAATCTTAGCACTCTGGGAGGATGAGATGAGTGGCTTGCCTGAGCTTAGGAGTTCCAGACCAGCCTAAGCAAGAGAGAGACCCCATTTCTACTAAAAACAGAAAAAACTATCTGGGTGTTGTGGAGTGTGCCTGTAGTCCCAGTTACTCAGGAGCACAAGGCAAGAAGATCCCTTGAGTTGAAGAGTTTAAGGTTGCTATGAGCTGTGATGACATCATGGCTACCAGGGTAACAGAATGAGACTCTGTCTTTAAGAAAAAAAAAAACAGAATATCTATCATCTACTAGTTACTCAATGAGATGCTCTTATTTCTGATGACTGTGTGAGCAAGGATCATTTTTTTATGAAGGTTTCCCTGTCTGCCCTTTTCCCATGTAGGATTACCTCATTCTTCACATCCTGGAGAAATCCTCTAGCTGCTCTGATCCCAGCACTGGCAAAACACTTCCTCTGTTTGCTTTCCCACCTTCCCTACTAGACTAGGAAGACTTTCAGGGCAGGGCTGTGACTGGCTCATTCCTGCATATTCAGGGCCCATCACAAGGTAGGCAGGTAGGAGACATATGAGGAGTTGATGAGCAAATGAATGGATAAATAAGTTGGGTGTGAGTGAATGACTCTACTAAGGGCAGTGAGACACTTTTCTCCTGTGTTCTTTCCAGAGTTCACATGTCAATAAAATGAAATGACAAATATCACAATGGCTTGTAAGCTCTAAAGAATCATAAACTGCTAGGGAACACGTAATTTTATACCTAGTCTTGAAAGAAAGAGGAAAATCCTTCCTGTTGCCATTGTTACCCTAGAATTTTCACTTTGGGATGTCCTTTAGGAAAATCCCTAACAGGGCACAAAGTAAACAAACATTAACACAGAGAGGGGCAAAACTCTGAATCATGTAACCCCCATCACGAGTATCTATTTTTGACATTGCCAATACATTTGAGTCAGTATGTGAATTTCCAAATATGGAAGACACAAATAACAATCAAATATTCTGTATTCCAGGTACTATGTGAGGCACTGGGGACTCAAGAGTAAGCGAATTACAGGAGGTGACTCTTCTCATTAATGTGATACTACATATGGGAAGTTAATCAAGAATCGCATAAACATAAAAACCTACTCTTACAAATATCATTCTACCATGCATTCTTTGATTGATCAGTGAATTCATTCATCTGATCATCCAGTTATATAAGAGTATTAGTGTCTGCTCACTTCATGCCAATCACTGTGTTAGTCAGTCAGGATACGTTATTGCTATCAATTTATTTATGTGAACCTCTTCCCTACAGAGATATCAGTTACTTGAGGACAAGAAGAGCTCCTTATTTATTTTTATATTCCTAGCATTCATAGAGAATTATTTAATGGATCAGAGATCAGAAGTCCTAGGTTGCCATGAAGCTTCCATTATTTTCCCTATAAAATAAGGAAGTTTGGCTAGACAGTCTCTGTAGACACATTCAAGTCTGAGTCTTTATGAGACACTCAATAAATATTTGCTGTATTGATTTACAGGAAATTCTCTCCCAGTTGAAGCAGATAAGAAATAACAGTGGCAAACTCTCTGATGCCCCAAATAAAAATGGCATGTTCATGTAGCAATAGAATCAAGTATCTTGTTCGAAAGAGTAGATTTGTGACCTTCATGACCCAAGGCTCCATAACTGAATAAATAGTCATAGACGCTATGTAAGCAGAGCTGGTGGTTCTCACGGTGAACATGAAAGCCTAGAAGCCATATTCCAGCACATTATGGGTAGTTTATGGATCACATCAGTTCATAATGTGAGACAAATTGGCACTGGGGACTCTGATGGCTGCAGTCCAAGGGGACCACTAAGGGAAGAAAAAGGAAGGGAATGTCAGAGGAGAAGGCCTTAGTCTCCCCTCCTGTGATCTCGAGTTCTTAATTCCTCAAATATTCTTTTAGTAAGAGGCTCCACCCTCATCACTTTACAGTTTATGAATCTTGAAATAAGATGTTCAGTCCTTTATTTATTCCCTGAATTGAGTTCCTACTAAACATCAAGTGATGTGGTAGGTACTGAGGTCTCAGAGGTGAAGAAAATGCGAGGGTCTTTGCACAAATGCAGTGTAGCATCTAGTAGGGGAAAGCATGGTGCTTTGGGAACACAACCCAAGGGAGCTCAGCTTCTCCTGTTGTGAGAGCTCATGACCTAAGGTTGGAGGCACAACCTGTAGGGTTAGGGGGTACAGGGATGAGGAGGGTTGGATGGAGAAAGCACATTGAGCACAGAATATATCTTTATACATCTTTCTGGACAGATGATTTGACTCTGTAGCGGTAGAAAAAGACAATATTGAAAGTCAGAGAGATAAGTATGGTCTGTGATGACCTTGGGGAGGGAGGTGGGGCTGGATCCTAAAAGGCTTGGTGAACAAGAGCAGCAGAGAATATGCTTCTTTCATTCCTCATACAAGAAAAAGCCAACAGGGGAGGGGGCTAGTCACGGAAGGGGTATGATCATATTGACATCTTCAGGTCTATTTAATGAGTGCAAATAGATTGTGGCAAGGTCAGAATGTTACCTTGTAAGACCAGATGAGGTTGTAGTAATCTGGGTCAGGGATGTCACGGGCTGGGGCCCACATGGTGGTGGAGAAGCTGGAGAGATGTGCATGGATCCCTCAACAGAGGTAAACTTGCTAAGACTAGATAATCAATTAGTTACAGCAGGAAGAAAGAAAAAATACTATGACACATAGATACTGCCTTTTTGCTCTGGACACTAGCAAGCTCAAAGATATAATTTCATTCAATATTTTATTTTTATGAAGGAATTAAAACCTTCGGGCATGAACTTCTCATAGCCTCCATTATGCTTCATTTTGCTATTCAACTCTAAAGTTTTTTTTCCTCTTTCCAGATCATTTATATTTTTGTAACTCACCAAACACTCTTTATATGGTATATATATTTATTACATTAAATAGTCAAATTTAATAGCAGTGTTTTTGGCTGCCATTGGAATAGATAATATAGTCAATTGACATTTAAGAAAACAAATTTTAAAAATAGTAAAACTTGATTTCACTAAAAGCATTGTTTTGAAAATATTCAGTTTCCCACAGAACCCTTTATCATTCTGGTACCACTGGAAATTAGAATCAAATGCTTAATAAATAAATCATCCTAGAAGTTTATAATAAAATTTTACTATAGTTGTATATTTATGTCAGTATTTATTTTGCTCACAAAATATTGTTTGGGACATACACAAGACTCTAATACAATTTCTGTGTGCATCTAAAGAATACATATGATTGAAAATTCAAAAGGAAAACTTTGCCCCAGAGGTTTGCATTGAAGGACATTATTCTCTACCTAGTAAACTCATGAAAGAGGTGAGATAAGGAGATTGAAAGTGATGCCACACAGACTCCCAGCATAGAGACCTACAGCCAAAGCTCACCATATTTATATAGGAACACCTGTTTCTTTCTTTCTTTCATTTTTTTTTATTAAATCATAGCTGTGTACATTAATGCAACTATGGGGTAAAATGTCCTGATTTTACATACAATTTGAAATACTTTCATCAAACTGGGTAACATAGCCTTTACCGCATTTTCTTAGCTATTGTGTTAAGACATTTATATTCTGCACTTAGTAGATTTTACATGTACCCTTGGAAAATGCATTGTTTAACTGCAAAGTGGCAGCAGAGGTAGAAGTGATGAGGAGAGAGGACAGAAGCAGTGGCTTAAAAACATTCCTTACTGCAGCTGTTTTTCTTATAAAGTTTCCCGAACCTTGCTAAAGTACCTCTGTACGTTGGGCAACATTGCTCAATGTTGGCAAAGGTTAATAGTCTGAGAGCTTTGGGAGGCTGAGGCAAGAGAATCACTTAAGCCCAAGAGTTTGAGGTTGCTGTGAGCTGTGATGCCACAGCACTCTACCCAGGGTGACATAGTGAGACTCTGTCTCCCCACCAAAAATAGTCTGAGAGGTGTCAAGAGAGGATAATAGATCTGAATGACCTCTTGAATCATGCCACCAACCTGTAAGAAATTATTACATGTAGGAAAATGAGTGATACTTATTAACACATAGCAGTGAGCCGTGGGATGACTCCAGATCACAGCATGTAGCAGTAAGCCATGCATAGACAAATCAGCCCGACATTAAAAGAAAGTGCCATCTTGGATTTTCATAGAAGTCAATGGATGGCTTTACAGCTTCAAATGACTGGCTGATTCTTCTCAGGCTGATGACTTTAAAATGAAGCCAGAACTCATTTACCATTTTGAAAATCCTGGGTCTTTAATAATGATGCTAAATCAACTCTGTGTGTGCCCTTTAAGTGGAACAATGAAATATAGATGATAGCACATCTGTTTAAAGCACAGCTTACTGAATACTTTGAGCCCACTGTTCAGACCTACTCCTGAGTAAAAAGATTCCTATCAAATTATTACTGCTCATTGACAATGTAACTTGCGGACAAAGATCTCTGAGATAGTCAAAGAGATCAATGTTGTTTGTATGCCTGCGAACACAGCATCCATTATGCAGTCCATAAATCAAAGAGTAAATTTGATGTTTAAGCCTTATTATTTAATAAATACATTTTTCAAGGCTACTGCTGCCCTAGATAGCAACTTTTCTGTTGAATCTTGGCAAAGTAAATTAAAAACCTCTGGGGAAGATTCACCATTCTAGATGTCATCCGTGATTCATGGGAGGAAGTAAAATAATCATTAGTAGAAGTTTGCAAGAAGTTGATTCCAACCCTTTTGGATAACTTTAAGGCATTCAAGACTTCACTGAAGAAAATAACAACATATTTGGTGAAAACAGCAAGAGAACAAGAATTAGAAGTGGCATCTGAAGATGTGAACTGAATTTCTGTAATCTGATGATACAACTTGAATGGGTGAGAAGTTGCTTCTTATGGATAAGCAAGGAAAGAAACTAGTTTCTTGAGATGGAAACAATTCCTTAAAGGTGGCATTCTTCCTTGTGGCTTTACATAGCAACTCGTATTTTTATTTTTTAAATCCTTTTATGGAGGTGTCATTGACACACAAAAAGCTACATATATGTAACATACACCACTTGGTGCATTTGGAGATAGGTGTACACTCATGAAAGAGTCACCACCATTTATGCCATAAATGTATCCACCAGCTCAAAGAGGTTCCTCCTACCCTCATCATTATAATAACTATTATATTTGAGATAAGAGCACTTAACACAAGACCTCTAATTTTTAGGTGTGCAACATGATGCTGTTAACTATAGGCAGTGCACTGTGCAGATCTTGGGGCACATTCCCATGTAGAACAGAAATGTCGCACCCTTTGAATAAAACCGGCCCATTTCCTCCTACTCCCAGCCCCCAACAACCACCATTGCACTCTCCACCTCCATTAATTTGACTGTATTAGATTCATTGTGTAAGTTGCTGTAACTCGGTATTTCCTTTCTGTGTGGGGCTTGCTTTACTTAGAATAATGTCCTACAAATTCATCCACGTTGTTGGAAATGACAGGATTTCCTTCTTTTTTTTCTTTTCTAAGTTTGAATAATGTTGTCTACATGGACATGCCCCATTTTCCCTCCCCTTTCTTGGTGGACATCGTCATGCTGCTGTGAATTACACTGTGATAAACATGGAGGAGTCATTGACACACAAAAAGCTGCATATATGTAACATACACCACTTGGTGCATTTGGAGATAGGTGTACACTCATGAAAGAGTCACCACCATTTATGCCATAAATGTATCCACCAGCTCAAAGAGATCCTGACCTCTGTTCCTTTGGATACACGCACAGAAGAGGGACTGCTGGAGTGATCACATGGTAGCTAAATTAATGATTAGTCACTACCTCTTTTTAGAAGTGAAAAGAAGACAGGAGGGTTGTGCTTAGGATACCCTTTCCACGTAAAGGGAGCATGGTCAGAGGAGGAGTGTATCCCGCCCCGTCCCCACCCCTAACACAGGGAAAGTACAGAGCATAATTAGCCAGTGAAAGTGGCCTCATGTTGCTCTACCCATCACCCTGCGTAATCAAGGCTTCCATGTCTATCTTGTGGCTTATTGTAGAGTTAAAGTGGTTACTTTAATTGCAATGTAAGAAAGAGTCCTAACAATTACAATCGTCACGACTCCTCTACCTTGTTCACCTGGCAGATTACTGTTTATACTTACAGCTCCTGAGCAAATATTTCCTCTGAGAGAACTTCTGTGAACAGCAGGTGCCCATCTTGCCCCCATCTCTCCCTGCTCTGTGTTACCTCGGAACCAGCTGTGTGCTCTGTCCCCTGCAGGTGTGCAGACAGATTATGCCTCTTGGGTTATTTGTTTGGTAGTTTGGCAAGAGCTTATCTGCACTGACATCCAGGCATCTAGCGGCCTTCCCTGTGTCTATTTGGCTCCTCCACTGGACTCTTGGTTGAGTGAATGAATTATGGAGATTGAGTTGAAGGCCATGAGCTCTTCACTTTGGCCCCAGAACAAGGACTTATGTGTCTGATTCTTTCAGACTAAAGATGAGTGAATGATAAATCACATAAATCAATAAAATAATTAGCAACACCATTCGAAAGAATTTTATTTCCTACTTTAAAGGAAAAACAACATAGAGATGAAGCAGAATGTTTGATTTAATACTCTCGCGTTTGAGAACTCTGTGGCAGGGGACAGGGATTGCAGAAGATGCACACAAGTGATTGATCCATTGGTGGCATTGTCTAATGGGTTTAGTTATGTGTTAAATGTCAAGAAATAAGGGACAGCTGCTGACTTAAAATACTTTAGCATTCTGTCACTCTTCCCAATTCATTTTTCCTCACTCGTTCACATTAGGGGGAAAAAAAACTTTTTACCAGATGGTAGCATAAATTTTCAGGTCAAGTGATATTAAAAATAGATAATAGCCAGGACCCCATGAGTCTCTACAGAAAGACTAAACAGTCACAATGGGGAATATCATTGTTTTGGTTTTCTTTATGAGCTTTTATGTACTCAGCTGCTTCTCAGGCAGACTTTTACTGCAGTGGGACCTGGACCTTTCTGAATTCCGGTTCCACATCACTTCCCGTGCTTTCCACGCTCTCAGCGCCCTGCCACACAAGTCAAGGGAAACAGCCTTGCAGCTGCACTCAGCCTCCGAGCGTGCCCTCCCTTGAGGAGTTGGCCTGTTTTGGCTCTTGGAATCAAAATTCTGTTAAGTTTTTTCTTTAGGTACTTCAATTTATAAGCACTCTGCTGTCTTAAGGAGCTTAGACTTATAGAGGAAAAAGATTAAGTGCAAACCAAGATATTTCAAATCAATTTAAAGGGTTCAGTTCATTTTTCCTAAAGCGTAACGTGATTATTATGATTATTATTGATTCTGATGACTAATTACTCTTGGCTAACATGTTCCTTACACATCTCAAATGCTATTCCTTTCTGGGAACTTTTTCAAGGCCTCCAAACTATGTGCTCTTATTGTTTGCACCTTGTAACATCTCTTTCCTTCATGTCGTGTATTGTCTGTGGCGCACTTGCTGTACAGAGCACTCTGTATCTGATTCTTCCCAGAGTTCCCTTCAATGGCTGGCCACAAAGGAAGGAAGTACTCAGTTGATACTGGCTAATTTTTATTGATGTGTTCTCTGATACACGTGTGTTCATAGCTTTGATGCTGTATATGTAACATTTTTGAATTATTAATCGTGAACTTAAAACTGCCATATTATTATTTTAGCAAAGACTGACTTTCTTTTTTATGGGCAATATTTATTTGTAGTGTGATTCCTTAGGATGACTACTACATTCAAGGAAAGGTGAACCATTGACTATAAGTTAAAACCAAATAATACGTGAACTTTATCAAAATATCATAAAAGTGAAAACGTAGAGGTACCATCAAAATAGCTTGTAGAATACTCGTTCTGCATAGCAGAGGAATACGAAGGTTGTGGTGGAGGTGAATTACTCCAAGCACAGTAAATCAGTGCTCAACTCCGGGCTAAACTGGAGTTTTAAGAAAACCATTACTGAATGCAGTCAGACGGGCCTGAGTTTTCTTGAAATTTCATTCCTGTTATGTATGCTTGGGAAACTTATCCAAAATCCCAAAGATTAGATTTTTTTCATTGGTAAGGCAAGGCAACTTTGAAGCACTTGGACAAAGATAAAATGATACAACACACAGCAGAATGCCTGCTGCTCAATAGCAGATGTTAAATAATTACCGAAATTAACCAGTGTGAGAACACCGACATCTCCCATAATAAAGAGGGCCGCCATGTATGTGGGTTCTGGTGCTCAATAAGTATTTCCCTACGTAATCTTCCCTCCTAATCTAACCCTTAACGGTGTTTTGCCAGGCAAATGTGGCTCTTTTCCCGTGGGAGATACGTGCAGCAGGATCGCCAGTTACCGACTCTATCAGAGAGACAACTTCATCCACATCCCTCGAGAGGCCTGACCTATGTACACACTCAGCTGCAGTGCCACCATCATGGATTGATGGGTGGCACTGATCCCACCTGGTAGTGGGATCCTCTCCCAACAGTTGAGAACAATGGTGTTGAGAGAACGAGGTTTGGGGAGTTGTCAAACTAAGGACTCACATACAGCTGGATTGAGTGTTGGCAGTACAAGAAGGGAGAGGCTGATATCTCAGGGAAGGCTTCAAGAGGAGATGAGAGCTGAGTGTCAATTGCAGATGAAAGCAAGAGAAAGGACAGGCTAGCATGAGAGCATGAGGGTAAAGCTTGTGGTAACGATACAGCTCTTAAAAACTGCCTTTGACTGTGCCATGACTTACGGTGCCTTTGTCCTACAGCATTCTTCATTTATGCCCGCCTGAGCAGATCCTCTTTGGGGCAACCAAATATCATGGCTAGAGCTACACATTAGTGGTACGAATAACTTTTCAATCTTTCCATGGCAAAGGAGGGAAGAAAAGGTTTCGTCCGAATCCCTGACACGACTCACTGTAGCTCAGAAATGTCCCATTTCATTCATTTTCAGATGTGACATTGTTTGGCTTCTTTATGAGCCTGCAGGGTTTGGGCACAGGAAACAGCTCGTCCTCCCTCCCCGAATCTGGCCCCTTCTTGTTCCTTCTCTGAATTCTTAAATGGTCAGCATGTGAGCTGCCTCCCAAATGTGTGGCCCCCGCCGGCCTTTGAAGATTGCCTTAATGATCTTTGCTGACTTCTGCCCTGTGCTTTTATTTGGAACCCTCGGTTGTCTGTTTGCTTTCTTAAATGTTAGCAGACTGGGAGCTGATGAGTTTTAAGTGCCTGCAGCGATCAACAGCAGGCCACTGGGTTTTACATGTACTTTATATATTGATCAATGAAACAGAATATGTCAGGATGGAGAAACTTTCACGTCCTCCTCCCGCCTCCTCGCCTCCTTCCCTCCCCCTCTCCCTCCTTCCCTTCCTTTCATTTCTCCTTCCCTTTCACTCTCGCCCTCCCCGTATCTCAGTGTTGAACGTAACTCTGTTATAATAAGAAAAACATTCGTGTTTTCTCCGTTATTTTAATGTTTATTCATTCCAGAAAATTTAAATTCTGAAAAATGTCAGAATTTTATCATGCAGAGTAAGTACAGTTCTAATTTTGGTTTATCTATTTTTTTCCCGTTTTCTATCAGGTAGATAAATATCTGGATAGATTGGCAGACAGACACAGAAAACAAACTGGTATATTATATAGCTTTCTATTTTTGTGTGTATCAATTCTCATGTCATAAATTTCTTTCTTTCTCTCTCTTTCTCTCTCTCTCTCGCTTTCTCTTTCTTTCTTTCTTTTCTTTCTTTTTTGTAGTTGTCATTGTTGTTTTAGCAGGGCCAGGCTGCGTTCGAACTCCACAGCTGCAGGGTATATGGCCAGCACCCTAACCACTGAGCTATGAGTACGGAGCCCAAAAGCATATTTCTTAACATTAAATATTATTAAAAATATTTATCTTTAATAGCTGAACAGCTTATCATACACATGTACCATAATGTATTTAATGAATTTCCAATTTTAACTCATAGTGCTTATGTTTTCAGATATATCTAAATGTTGTAATGAACAGTTTTGTATCTTTGAAAATAAAAATTCAATGCATGTGTGATGTTAATTAGGATAAATTAATAGAGTACAGGCAAATTTACAGGATTATCTTATAATCCTTTTAAGTGATCTTGATCTATATTTCCAGATTATTTTCCAGAAAGCTTGTTCCACACTAAACTTAAGGATACAAATTAAAAAGTACAAACCTCAAATGCAATAATTAAGTGTGATCACGAATCCTGAATTTTTGCTAATAAATTATTAATAAGAACAAATTATCATTGAGAAAAATCATACTCCTGTTTCATATTGAAATACATCTGCAAGGTCTTTATGGAAGAATTTAGAAAGCCTAGTTAGAGCTGCAGTTCTCAAACTGTGGGTTGCGTCCTGCAGGAACTGTATTAAAGGGCTGCAACATTAGGAAGGTTGAGAACCACTGAGCTGGAGAGAATTTGGTTTTTATTTTATTTTCCTGACCTATGTCAAATCAAGAAAAGGTAACTATCAAAACAATTTTATGAATAAAAGATGAGCAACAATAACAGTCATGCTTTTGGGTGGTAATAATGAATAAGGCCAGAACTTGGAGTAAGACAGAGAAGGGAGGGAGTCCGTGTTTGAAGATAAGATAAGAATATTGCCTTTCGGTTCACACGGATAGCACAAACATATAAATCTTTTTGATTTTTTTCTGTTCCAAAAACAGATTTTTTAAAAATTTTTTTTATTTTTATTAAATCATAATTGTGTACATTGGTGCAATCATGGAGCACAATGTGCTGACTTCATATACAATCTGAAATGTTTTCATTGAACTATTTAACATAGCCTTCATGGCCTTTCTTTTTTTTTTTTTTGAGGCAGAGCCTCAAGCTGTCACCCTGGGTAGAGTGCTGTGGCATCACAGCTCACAGCAACCTCCAATTCCTGGGCTCAAGCGAGTCTCTTGCCTCCACCTCCCAAGTAGCTGGTACTACAGGCGCACCCCACAACGCTCGGCAATTTTTTAGTTGCAGCCGTCATTGTTGTTTGGCGGGCCCAGGCTGGATTCGAACCTGCCAGCTCAGGTGTACATGGCTGGCGCCTTAGCCCGTTGAGCCACAGGTGCTGAGCCGGCAAGTGGTTTTTAGTAAGAAGATCTGGCAGATTTTCACATGATTTCTGAGAGCAACTGCGACAATTGGAAAGTGAACACTTACAGGGGTTTCCAACCTTTTGGGTTCTCCGTACCACACTGGAAAAAGAAGACTTGTCTTGGGCCGCACATTATATACACAAACACTAACAAAAGCTGATGTGTAAAAAAAAAAAAAATCTGTGCATAATTTTTGTGGTATCTGCCACCACAAAAAAGTTCTCATGTGATTTGCGTGCAACCTGCAGGCCAAGGGTTGGACACCCTTGTGAGGTTTAAAAGACATTTTTGAAACTGTTGTTTTAAAATTTTAAAATCAGGCTTGGTGCCTCTGGCTCAAGCAGCTAAGCGCCAGCCACATACACCTGAGCTGGCGGGTTCAAATCCAGCCTGGACCCGCCAAACAACAATGACCGCTGCAACCAAAAAATGGCCGGGCATTGTGACGGGCGCCTGTAGTTTCAGCTACTTGGGAAGCAGAGGCAGGAGAATCGCTTGAGCCCAGGAATTGGAGGTTGCTGTGAGCTGTGATGCCACGCACTCTGTCCAGGGTGACAGCTTGAGGCTCTGTCTCAAAAAAAAAAATCTTAAAATTAAGACTTGACCAAACCTTTTTGGGTAGTAAGAATAAGTTAGGAGGTAGAAGGCTTTGTAGTAAATAAGAGTAAGAGCAGTTATAAAGCAGTGGGCTCAGGGAAAATTCTGCCCAGCAGGGAGGAATTAAAATAGCTGGCAGTATGAAATTGTGAATTCCTGTGAGGAAATGTGACGGGCAGGTTAGCAGGCTGCTGAAAATTTGTCATAGAAAGCAACTATCACGTCTTCCTGAGACATTCTGAATTGCATCCTGATACAGCTGTTTGCTGGAGTGAATGAATAATTCTCCAGTTTTTATTTATTTATTTATTTTTTAGTTAGAGTCTCACTATCTTGCCCTCGGTGGAGTGCTGTGGCATGACAGCTCACAGCAACCTCAAACTCTTGGGCTTAAGCAAGAGTTTAAGGTTGCCTTAAACTCTCTTGCCTCAGCCTCCTAAGTGGCTGGGGCTGCAGGCGCCTACTATAATGTCCAGATACTTTTTTGTTGCAGTTGTTGTTTCGCTGGCCTGGGCTGGGTTTGAACCCACCAGCCTGGGCGTATGTGGCCAGCGCCCTGCCCACTGAACTATGGGCGCCGTGACAGATGATTTTTTTCTATCACCTTTGATGCTTCTTTTTCCCAGGAGCATCCTATGGATGTGCCTGTGAACACTTGTAAACGAGAAGTAATCACAGGCTATTTCTAGAAAGTTCCCAGTTCATTCGTTTGCTCAGCAAACATTTGAGGGAGGCCTTGCATGTATAGTCAGGCTAGGATCACAAAAATAGCTGGGCAAAGGCCCTTGCTTCTGGGGAGCTCAGGGGCTAGTTGGGAAGACAGCCGTCTAAGTAGATAATTGGAATGGAGCGTCAGATCTGTGATAGAGGGGTGAAGGCGTCTCTGAGGTCACTCTGGTGCTCTGACGTCCAGGGGATGAGAAGCTCGAGCAGGAGGAGGGCACCACAGTGTGCCTGCGCATACAGCAAACAAGGTAACATGGGTTTAGCTGAGGAAAAACTGCTAAATGCCAAGTGCAGACAGTCCATCAACATGTAACACAGGGCTTCAGGAGAGTGGTAGGGTAGAGACCAGACCGCCAGAAGTCAGGGAGTCGGGTCCTGGGAACATTACCTACAAGTTGTCTATCAGCAGGACCAGCAAGGTAATGAACTCCGTTTGGGTCTGGGTCGTTTTGGTGGGAGAGGAGGTAGTTTCACTGAGGGGCTGTGTGCCTGAAGGAAGTTAAGAAGGTGAGAGTGCTGGAGTAGACGGAAGTGGGGCTTAGACCGTGTTGAGGGATTGAGAAGGCAGCATGGTGAGGGGGAACCCAGGCGAGGGCTCCGCAGTTCACCACGGATGTCCGTGTCCTAGCGGGAGTCTGGTGACTTCCGTGAGCCTTCATCTGCAAATGAGAGACAGGAACGCGATGGCCGACCTCCAAGCCTGCTCCAGCTTTGGGGGCTGCACTGTTTTCTTGCAAAGTGTTGGGAGGAGGAGAAAAATAACCTTAAAGGGGGAAGAGTATTTTGTGACAGATGAAAAGAAAAACTGGAGAGTCACTAATAAAGGAGCAATGTAGAGCACCGGCAAACGGAGTGCAGAGCCTCCTTTCACACTCCCGAGAGCGTGTGTACGTGTGTGCAGAGGGGAAGTGACCACAGGAGGACGTGCAGGGCAGCATCGGGGAAGAGAGGTGGCTGAGCTGGTGTAGACGAGAGCCGCAGTCCCATTCCCTTTCCATCTCACCGAGAACTCAAGTGATGAGCCCATTCCCATCCTAGCCAAATAAGAATGTGTAGAAAGTCTTCTTAATGGTAACGTCTATTAAAACTGGCCTTTTCTTTACATAGTAAGTTTTTCTTATTATTCTTCAGGGCCTTTGCCAAGAAACAGCAACAACTAAGTGCCTTAAAGGTCTTGCAGCGCAATTGTGCGGCTTATCTGAAACTACGGCACTGGCAGTGGTGGCGAGTCTTCACAAAGGTGGGCTTGGCTGCTTCTCTCTAAATCCCTTTCTAAACAGCAGAGTTCGGGCAGGCATGGGGGCTCGTGCCTGTGACTCTAGCACTTTGGAAGGCCATGGCAGGAGGCTCACTTGAGCCCAGGAGTTTGAGACTGCAGTGAGCTATGATGACGCCACTGCACTCAAGCCTGGGTAACAATGAGACCCTATCTCAAGTAAATAAAGAAATAAATGAATAGCAGAGTTTGATCAGTAGGAACCTTAGGCAAGAAAAAGAGAGGATAATAAACTGCTTAATTTTGTCATAGGTGAAGCCTCTCCTACAAGTTACTCGCCAGGAGGAAGAACTTCAGGCCAAAGATGAAGAGCTGCTGAAAGTGAAGGAGAAGCAGACAAAGGTGGAGGGTGAGCTGGAGGAGATGGAGAGGAAGCACCAGCAGGTGTGTGCGCTGACATCATAACCCTGCGCCACCCGAGTCAGTGCAGGATCTTCCACAGACAGCACCTTTCACCCATTTAATGACGAATGTCGTTACCTATTGTATCATGTTCTATGTGGAGCATTTTCACTCATTTCCAGAGTATATACATTTTGAGAATAGAATTAGCAAATACATCGTGCCTTGAATTTTAAATTTTGTATAAGTGTAAGCAATCATATCCTCACATCTTTCCTTTTGCTATTCTTGCCCTTTAACTCCTGTGTCAGACGAGGCTCCCAAGTCTGTCATCTTCCTGTGTCTGCTTTTAAGGGGAAATAGAAAAAAACGAAAGGACGAGATGCTTGAGTACAAGGCCACTGCCTGCCTCCTTCGGTGATCTTGAAGGAGCGTCTCTCTTACAGGTTTTTTTCACGGACAAAGCAGATACTCAGGAAATGTATGTGGATGATATTAATAAGTAGTGTTGAAGGCCAAAAATATTAATGAGAAAGGTCAGGAATCTTAATACCAGACTGACATTAGTAGTTACTGTGAACTTGATCACATTTGAATCATATTTTTCTATCTCCTATTTATCCGTCCCTTTGTAACTTAATAGATGGACTATAATTCTTAAAATAGCATGAATTTAATATTATTATTGAGAATAAGTTGAGGCAGTAGGAACAACCAAAACTGCTTTTTTTCCATGTAGTTTTTTGTTTTTTGTTTTTGGGGGGTTTTTTTGCAGTTTTTGGCCGAGGCTGGGTTTGAACCCACCACCTCCGGCATATGGGGCTAGCACCCTACTCCATTGAGCCAACAGGCACCGCCCCATGTAGTTTATTTTGCTATAGCCAAAAACCTATTTGAAAGTGTTACCAATGATGTCATAAATTTTTAATTCCCAGTTTCTTTGGTGACACACACTGACAATTGAAATCGTGGTGAATATATTTTCTGTATGCACTGGGGGCAAATCACGATACTGGACACTTTTCTTCTGATTGCAGCTATTAGAAGAAAAGAACATCCTTGCAGAACAACTACAAGCAGAGACTGAGCTCTTTGCTGAAGCCGAAGAGATGAGGGCAAGACTTGCTGCTAAGAAGCAGGAATTGGAGGAGATTCTACATGACTTGGAGTCCAGGGTTGAAGAAGAAGAAGAAAGAAACCAAATCCTCCAAAATGAAAAGAAAAAAATGCAAGCACATATCCAGGTATCTATAATAGTTTTTTTTGTTTTGAGGGGTTGTTTTTTTTGAGACAGTGTCAAAAAAGACTTGACACTTGGTAGAGTGCTGTGGCATCACAGCTCACAGCAACCTCAAACTCTTGGGCTCAAGCGATTCTCTTGCCTCAGCCTCCCAAGTAGCTGGGACTTGCAGGCGCCTGCCACAGCACCCGGCTATTTGTTTTTTGGGGTTGTAGTTGTCATTGTTGTT
>CAUYON010027002.1:0-28553 GCA_963573935.1 Arctocebus calabarensis | reverse complement strand
GTCTTCCTGTGCAATAAATGGGTTGTAGCCTTCACTTGAATGATAAAGAATTTGTCTCATATTAGGGGTGTATACATTGGATACTTTTTCTTCCATTCTAGAGATACTTTGCTAAGGAGAACATGTTCCAGCTCCATCCATCCCTGTTTGGTAACTAAGTACCAATACTTAATGCCTCAGAACTCAATAATTTAAAATAATTCATTTTGTGTTCCTGTAATACAAAGTGAATAACATCAAATCACACAGAGGCGTATTGGGGTACATATGGGAAAAGAGTTCCAGTAAGTTCTAAACTCTACCCATCTTGAGTTAATTAGTTTTAGATGTGAAATCTATATCCCTCTTTCCATAATTAAATGTCTCCCCTGTCATCATTCAGAAGCCCTAAAAAATTGCCTGGCTGCTGATACAAAATGATCTCAATGCAGGAAGTGGTAGGTGAGGCTCTTGGTCAGGGGTATTGCCTTTTCCAGTTCTATCTTTGCTGTCTACTTTCCTTATGTTGATATACTAAGCTGGATACAGAATTTTCTTTTATTCTGCTGTTTTGCACCTCAGTGCCACTACAGTTAAAACCAGAGAAATAAAATCAAAAGAGTTAAGTTCTATAAAGTTTGTACTGATTGTTTGGGAAGGACATGGTTGTAAATTGGAATCTGCCCACTGAATTCTATGAGGTTAATGAATCAGAGAAGGTGACATTGCTCTCTTGGGAGGAAGTTGCTACCTCGAGGGGGATGACATGCTAATGAGATGTCTTGCTCCCCAAATCATTGTATGGATTTCTAAAGCATAGTAGCAAACCAATTCCACCTTGATTTAAGAGGGTGTTACCATTTTATACAAATGAACTAAACATCCTTTTCTCTAAGGACATAAACAATAGAGAAATTGCAAAATATTTAGATTTATGTCAATGACTAAATTAGTTCTGAAACATACATTCTTTTTGGATAAGCAGTCACAATTGTTTTCATTACAGCCAAAGGCATTACATTTGTGATTTATTCTCCAGTTTTGACTAATGAATTACTAGAGCAAAAAACTTTGAGAATTTAGCTAGGTTAAAAAAAATTTTTTTTTAAATTTTCTCTTGAAATTGCTAATATTCTGCATACTTCTTTTGGCATGCTATGCTTCTTTTATGGATTTGTTATTGTTATTTTGAGAATTTCCTGTTTTAAAAGATATTACTGTAAAGACAGGCAGTAGATTGGGGAAGCATATGTATGAAAAAAAGTTACACAAAAGAGTATTAAAAGACTTATTCAAAATTAATAAGAAGAATAGTAGGTCCCTCATAGGTAACCTAGTAACATTCAAAATGAGCAGAGGAAAGAAAAAAAGATAGTGCAAATATCATAGCTTGTTAAATCTTATTAATATTTGAATAAATGCAAATTAAAATGAGATATAATTTTTACCTTTTAAACAATATGGCATGATGGAGAAGGTGGGCTGTATCTGGGACTTTTTTCTTTATTGTGTGGCCCCATCATGGAAATAGGTTGAATTTGCTAAATCCAATCATCTAAAAATATTTCTTGCTATTGGGTTTGTAATTCTGATGTTATTTAACAAGTAGTAGCAGTCAAATTAGGCCAACTATTTCAAAGACTATCTCCAGATAATAGCATTAAATAATTATCCTTTTATTTCTTGAACAATGAAGAAATACTATAGAAAAAATGTTTAAGAGAAACAAAATCATCATGTATGGGTCAGATGTCACTATTTCAACTATTCAATTGCTAATTATATCATATTTCATGCATTTATGGATATTTATTGGGCAACTACTGTATACCTAGCATTGCTCTAAGTCTTGGAGATGCAGGGGTGGACAAGTCAAAAAAATTCTTTTTCTCATGGATTTTACATTACAATACATTATGAGATTCTATCATAACTCCTTTACTTAGGATAAATAACATCCCTGGTTTTCTACTCATCTGTGGGTCACTATGAAAATTTTCAGGCAGACTGCATTATAGTCATAATTTCACTTCTAAGAAACATAGCGACAGCATCCTTTCTAATTCACCTGTACAAGCTTCAAATTGCTCAGCTTATTGGTGTTTCTGAGAGGGCTTCATTTGTGTCTGACCATGCAGATTTCACATTTCTTGGTTTTTGTGTGCCTAAAAACTTACGTAATGATTCATATTTCCCAGAATGACAATTAAAAGATTGCTGCTATTTTCTTCTTAATTTTTTTAAACTTTGATATTTAGCTTTAACAAGAAAAATCACATCAATCTTGAAACTGCCAATTCTTTGTCTCATATTTTTAGTTTCTTTCTTTCTTTCTTTCTTTCTTTCTTTCTTTCTTTCTTTCTTTCTTTCTTTCTTTCTTTCTTTCTTTCTTTCTTTCTTTCTTTCTTTCTTTCTTTCTTTGCAGACTTAGAGAAAACACACACACAGTCACCACAGGGCTCTTTCCCCAGTGGTTTGCTTGTATCTGATCCATAACATTTTCTTACTAGTCAGCTCCAATTAGTGGAGCCATTAAGGTTGTGATGAGGTGATCACATGGTCACATTTAAGTTCTCCATCTCTTCCAGGAGAGCACCCTTGATGGTGGAAGACGAGAACAGCAGTCAGGGGAGTCTAGAAATGAGTGATGGTATAGGCTGGTCACTAAGAGCGTGAGTTTTGGATTAGAAAGTCTATATGTGCTCTCCACCTACCAGCTATCTAAGCATCAACTGCTTCACTCTTGAAATGACAATAGGATTTCAGCCTCATAGATTCCTCACCGGGCTTACCTAACAGCTACTGCTGTTTTCATTATCTTGAAATTTTCTAGACAATAAATATTTTGCTGTTAACAATTCATATAAATTTTACATTCTATGATAACATGAGTATAATTGTTTTAATAAAAACCTATTTTCTTACACCTCTACCTTTTTTTTTTTGTAAATTGACCTTTTGGGAAGAAATGACAGATCCCTTTTTGTCTTCACCTCCCCATTTGCTATCCTACTTTGCAAAACAGGACCTTTTTCTTGCTTCTTCCATTGTTTCTTCTCTCTTGTTCACCCTTACCTCCACCCCCAACCCTATAGCATAAAGTGTTTACTCCAGAACTTCACATCTGAGCAGTCTATTTTTTATAGCATATTTCTTAAAGGCTCCAATCCTTTTCTATTGAGCACCAATGACTATGTTGAACAGGCTCTGCCAGGAAGGCATAATCTGGATGATAGCACCAGCCCAGTTGGCAGAAAGAGAAATTTATTCTCACATATATGAGAATTCCATAACACAGGGTCTTTCTATTTATTCAATTTGTATATTACAGAAAAAGAGAACATAGGCCTTTTAACTTCTACTCTTTATTTTATATTTAGAATAAATATATTAGTCTAAATATCATTGCTTTGCTAGTCTTTGAGTCTTCTGCTTGGAAGAAAGAATCCTTTTTTACATGTGAGATAACTTGTATAGAATAGGTTACTTTAAGTTCATATTACTCATATTTCTCTGCTCCTATTTCAATACATCTCTTCTCACCACTAAATAAACAACCAAATCCAGCTATAGAAATATGTAACTTGTCATGACTGTCACATTACTATCACATTCTTACATATGATCTCTATAATTTCTGTTATCAAACTAATATTTGATATCAATTATGGTGAATTCTAAAGATGTTAGTTCATATTATTTCTATTCTGATGTTATAGGCTTAAGACAATGTGATAGGACAATTACTAAACAAGAATAGGGCAGTAATTCACATAGGTCATTTAAAATGTGATGCCTAAAAGATGAAAGCCAAGTCAAGTTGAATTCTGAGCTTCCTTGTTAAGTTACTGTGATGGCAATTTTATGTGTCTACTTAGCTGTGTTATCACCAGTCTAGATGTTTCAGTAGAAACTCTTGTTAGATATAATTAACATTTAAATCAGCAGACTCTGAGTAAAGCAGATTTGCTTCTGTAATTTGAATGGTCCTCATCCATCAGTTGAAGGTGATAAAAGACTGAAGTCCCCAAAAAGGAAGAAATTCTGCCTGTAGACTATAGCATAAATTCTGTCTGATTTTTCAGTCTTCAGACTCAAGACTTCAGCCTCAAGTCTTGGTGGAATTTCTCAAAATCCTATGGAATTCATGTGTACTAGCCCCTGCAATTCTGTGAGCAAATAAGCAAATTTCTTAAAATAAGCCTCTCTCTCTTCCTCATTTTCATTCTTTCTCTCTCTTTTTGTCTCATATACACACAGACATGCACGCATACATACACATACACATATCCTTTTGAGGCTGTTTCTCTGGATAACATTGACTAATATAGTTACATGTTATTTTTATTTAGTCACACTTATTAACTGCTATCATTTGAATGTCTTTGCCATTGTGATTGTGTTAAGAAGCAGAAACTTGAAGAGGTAATTAGGTTGTGGGGCTTTGTTCTCATAAATGGCTTAATGCCATCGTCCCTGAAATGTGTTAGATATCCTGGGAATTCAGCACCCCTTTTTCTTTGTCTCAAGTGCTTTCTTGCTCTTCCTTCCACCATGGGATGGTCCTAGACAGACACCAGTGCCGTGCTTTTGAACTTCCCAGTCTTCAGAGCTGTGAACAAAATAAACTTCTATTATTTGTAAATTCAGATATTTTATTATAGCAGCAGAAAATGGGCTAAGACCTTGTTGGATACTGTTTTATGCAAAAAAGTCTACATTCCCCAGAGAATATCAAAATGCCTCACTAATGAAGTGTAACCACCTGTCACTTTTTAATAGACAAGAGTTTGAGCAAATTTCCAACAAAAGGCCTGCAGTGCTGGGGGCAGAGGGTGGGCCCTGATAAAGATGTATCTGCTGATCTGGAAGACAAATTTGTGCTCCAGAAATTCAATTATTAACACAGAACAATAGATGGAAGGAATATTCTGGACAAGTTCAGCAGGGTAGAAGAATCAACCTACATGCATTGGCAAAGTTTATTTAAAGTGTAAGAATAGACAATAGCTCTGGAAACTTCCAAGTTTAGGCATTCTTCTTGGAGCTTCTAAGCTATAGGCTTAGCCCCTTCCCAGGTCCTGATCTAATCTTCACCAAAAGAACCAAGAAGAGTTTTACTACATCTTGAATGCATTTCAGATTTGTTCCTGTGGCAGTGCTTAGACCAGAATTCTTCTCAGGGCTCTAAATGAACTGAATGAGGAACCACCAGAGTGTTTAATCTCTCCCTTCAAACTAAGAATCCTAACTTCAGGCATGGCCACTGTCCCAAATCTCCTGTACCTGTGTCTCATCCGCCACTCTCAAGATAAAAAGAATGGGCTCAGCGCCCGTAGCACAGTGGTTATGACACCAGCCACATACAACAAGGTTGGCATATTCGAAGCTGGCCCCAGCCAGTTAAACAACAATGGCAGCTGCAACAAAAAAATAGCCAGCACTGTGGTGGGTGCCTGTAGTCCCCGTTACGTGGGAGGCTGAGGCAAGACAATAGCTTAAGCCCAAGAGTTTGAGGTTGCTGTGAGCTGTGACATAACAGCACTCTACAGAGGGTGACATAGTGAAACTCTGTCTCAAAAAAATAAATTAAATACATAAATAAATAAATAAATAAATAAAAAGCATGATGCAGAGAAAGCTTTAGTTTTTGTCTACCATGATAGGGATTTCTGGGCCCAGCCCCAAGCTTGTTGCTTATCCCAATCTCTGCTCTCCTTCTCCCCAAAATGCCAAGGCTGAAGTCCCAGAAGCCTCTCTGCTAAATTGTTCCAAGATATGATGAAAAGAAATTATGCAGAGATTTTGGACAAATCAGGCTATTGGATGAATAGATCTTCTGCATGCTGTGTCCCTGGGAGGCCCTGTGGCATCTAGGGACATAGATATCATTTATGGTTTAACTCAAGCGGCCCTTCGTCTGAAGGCTTTCATCAGCCACTCTGATTAAATACACCCTTTGCTTCTTGATTTCTCCCGTGAGGTCCTTATGGTGAGTAATTTATATTTTGCTTTGCCCACTCAAGTAAGCCCCATAAGTATTGCACTTACTTTGTTCATCACTATATCCCCAGGGCCTGAAACATAGCAGAAGCTTAATAGATGTTAGATTAACAAATGAATGAATGAAGCCACTAATTTGGAACTGAATTAAACAAGATGCCTAAATAGACAGTATAAATTATGTAATTCTAGATTAAGCTTAAAAGTGTAAGGAGGCAATTATGTCATCTAATTGAAATATTGATTTATTGCTAATTGGTTAAGAATAATCAGTAGAAAATCAGGCAAATTTGATGAATGGTTTGACACTTGGAAAATTACTATCTATAAAGCCCATTTCTTTGCCTGTAAAATGGAGATATAAGAACTTACGAGAATGATATGTAGGTCATTATGAAAGTTGTGAGATACACAAAAATTAAGAAACATAAAATCCATCCTAATGAAAGCAAATGAAGCCCTCCCAGCAACACGGATAAGCCTAGTAAAGTGAAGCTTGCACAGGTAAGTTGGAAACGACACTGTCAACTGTGTTTCTTGGAAGTAAGATAATGGACCATAACACAATCTGCCTCAAAACTTTTGTAATGAATCATGTACTGCTAAATAGTATAACTTTTTAAAGTATGTTATATTTAAAATGCTTAAGATGGATACCCAGCTTATCTTAAATACCTTATAGTCATGATTATTAACATGTATTTATCTATGCAGTTTAAAAAAGGCAAACTAAAACCTATAATACATGCATAGATTTTCATTAATTAATGTTTTTGTTTTAGACTAATTTAGGCTGCTACAAAAGAATACCAAAAACTGGGTGACTTATAAATAACAGAAATTTATTTATTTATTTGTTTTACAAATGAGGCAATTTATTAACCCTGCATCGTTTGTTCTAATGCTTCTTACTGGCAGCTGCCACTCTCACAACTGCAGACACTTTACAGACATGTAAACTAGGACTCCAGAGAAGTGTGAAGAGTGGAGTCCAGCTGCCCACTGGCCTGTTCGGCAATTCTGTCCAGATCGTTCTGTCCCTCTGCTCAGATTGTGGCCCCCATTTGGTCCTTTTCCACCATTCCCATCCCCTCCATGGCTTGGAGGACCGGCGGGTCACACTTTTGGAGCCTCGGATGAAGGGGCTGGGCACGACGCCCTTTCTCAGACGCCACCGTGGATCTTGGGTCGCAGAGCCAAGCCCAGTGCCACCTGGAGGTACAGGTGCCGCGCTGCGGACGCGACTTATGATGCAGAACCAGTCTCCTGGTTTGGGAGCTAGCTCCTTATGCTCGGTCAGCTTGACTGTGTCCACCCATTCGGGGACTTTTGGCTTCTCTGGCTTTCTGAGGAAGTCTTACAGAGCTCTGAAGAATTCCCGTTGGTTCAATCTTACACAGTAACTCCAGGCACTGCGCCGCCTCTGTGCTGCCAGCCAGGGCAAGCAAGCAGAAATCTATTAAAGTTTTGATGGACTGGAAGTCCAAGGTCTGCGTGTCACCAGATTTGGGGGCTGGTGAGAGCCCACTTCCTGGTTTTTAGAAACTAGTCTTCTCAAGAGTCCTCTCCTGGCAGAGGGATAAGGGAGCTTTCTGGCATCTCTTTCATAAGGAGTGCTAATCCCATTCATAAGGGCTGTAACACATCACACCCCAAAGGCCCTCCCTCCTAATACCCCCACATTAGGAGTTAGAATTTCAACATATGAATCTTGGGGGGACACAGACATTCAGTCTGTAGCATTTCACCCCTGATCCCTCCACAGTTACATCTTCTCCTATACAAAATATGCATTCATTACATGCCCACAGTCCCCCAACTTTTTATTTGCTTCATCACCAGCTCATAAGCCTGAACTCTAAAGTCTTACCTAAACATCTAAATCAGATTTGGGTGACTTTCAAGGTATGATTCGTTTTGAGACATATGCCTTTCCAGCTGTGAAATCAAACACATGGTGTGCTTCCAAAACACAATGGTAGGGACAGAAGATAGACACTTGAATTCCAAAAGGGAGAAACAGGAAAGAAGAAATGGTGACAGCTCCCAAGTAAGTTTAAAACTTAATGGGACAAACAACATTGAGCCTTAAAACTCAATAATAATCCTCTTTGGCTTAATGCTCTGCCTTTCACACCCACTGGAGCTCCTGCCTCATCTCTGCAACTCTTATGGGTCATACAGCGTGCCAGAGGCTGAGTGACATTCCATCTGCAGCAATTCCCTACTTACTAAAGAAACTGGTAGCATTTCTACTGGGTGTTACCACTTAACAATCAGTTGTGCTGTAGGGATTGCCTTGGGTTCAACTATGGAACATTTCCCCGTCTGAGTATTCCCAGATTTGGAAGACACAGGTAAACGGAGTTGAGAGCTTTATTTCATAAAGTGGATACATTAAAAAATTATACGTATCATCTGCTTTTATTATCAATTCATAAAACCAAGGCAAGAGGACAGATATAACCTCAGAATATAAGTTATTCCTTGAATATTAATACATTTGTTTTGCTAAGACTCTCTATATTTTCATTGTATGCCATGAGGTCCATGAAGGCAAAAGGTTACTGGAATTTGGGACACAAAGTAATAACAGAAACTTAGGTTTTATTTAGTATTTCTTATTTTCTCTTGGTTTAAAAAAAAATGTGGGCGGCACCTGTGGCTCAGTGGGAAGGGCGCTGGCCCCAAATACCGAGGGTGGTGAGTTCAAACCCAGCCCTGGCCAAACTGAAACAAAAAAATAGCGGGGTATTGTGGCAGGCACCTGCAGTCCCAGCTACTCAGAAGGCTGAGGCAAGAGAATCACCTTAGCCCAAGGAGTTGGAGGTTGCTGTGAGCTGTGATGCCACAGCAGTCTATCAAGGATTAATAAGTGAGACTCTGTCTCAAAAAAAAAAAAGTCAGAAGTTGGCTTGTATCTTTTAAAAATGTAGAATATAAAAAGTTGATGTACCTTAAAATAGAAATATCAAATGGGTCACAATTCAAATGCAGTTACAATGTCCTTGACAGGAATTCATCTATTACACTAACGCTCATCTCTTGGTGCTCCCGTTTCTTCACAGTCACCCCCTTACCATCCCTAACAGTCTTTTTGCAGGAAAGCTGCAACCCACCATAAGTATTATCAATAATTAAGAAGAAAATATTATACATTTTTAAATAGGCTCTCTTTCTACCAATCTTTATAAAATCCCCATTTATCAAATACTGGGAAATGGTCAAAATAAATCTTCACTACTAGGAAATGGGTCTTAATAATAAAGCACAGCCAGCCAGGCTTGGTGGCTTACACTTATAATACCAGCACTCTGGGAGGCCGAAGCAGGTGGATTGCCTGAGCTCACGAGTTTGAGACCAGTCTGAGCCAGAGCAAGACCCTATCTTTAAAAACAGCCTGGTGTTGTGGCCGGTGCCTATCGTCCCAGCTTCCCGGGAGGCTGACAAGAGAATTGCTTAAGCCCAAGAGTTTGAGGTTGCTGTGAGCTGTGACTCCATGGCCCTCTACCGAGGGTGACAAAGTGAAACTCTGTCTCAAAATAATAATAATAACAATAGTAATAATAATAAAGCATAGTCATCCATCAGGGTAAATATTTCCCCACAAACCTGTAGAAATTCCTAGAGGTCAGTCTGAAGAAGCAACATAAATACTGATTGGGTTGCTATAAAATAGTAACAATCTGTATTAAATAATAAGCAAACTTGACAAAGTGTTTGACCTTTCCCAAATTACCCTCTGTAAGTCCATTTCTTTGTAAAAAATTTTTGAAACTTTTAAATATTTCTAAATGTACTTAAATGGATGTTTTCTGTAGTAACCTTCAAAAATGAACCCATATGCACATATCTTCCTCCAATATTAGAAAGAAATGAGAACATGAAGAAAAATATAATGGACACCAATGTTGTTTCTAAGTGTTTTCCCAGTGTAGAGTTGGTCCTTTGCCCTCAGCACTCTAAAGGGCCTATGAAGTATAGCTCAATGAATAACTAACAGATGATTACATTTATGAGGAAAGAGTACTCAGAGCAGACAGCTACTTCCTACAGGTGACAAGCAATCTTCTGCCGGGGCTTCACCTGACGAGTCATTTTGGGATGTGATCACAAGGGCTGGAGACTGATGAAATTATCCTGTCCAACATCAAACACAAAGTGGTTGTAAATCAGCAGAGTCTGTGGCAGAGGAGAGCAGCTCATTCTTTATGCTTTGCCGACAGTCTTCTACCTGAGGGCTGCATCAAGCATCCTAACAATATCATTAAGTGACCCTATGAAGAGATTTAATTAAAATAACACACATCAGAGTATCTACTGACTTGAATCTTCAGCTGTCTTGAGGAAGTTGACTTGAAAGCAAGTTCTATGATTTAAAAACTTGAATGTGTTGAGAGTAACTCAGCAGAGCACCGCAACATATATAAATAGATGCCTGTCTGGTATAACTCTCTGTCTGACCTTGCCAGACGATTGTGCACTGAATGTAAGACTATCATTGTGTTTTCTGAGAGTCACTTAGGGAAAGGCAAACTGACATAAAAAAGGAAGCCATCTTTAGTTTAACCTGGTCAAGGGAGCTCTGTGGAATCAGAAATTGATCTTGCAAATGCATTCTATAAAAAGAGAAGGGATAAGATACGGGTGATTTATACATGGTATCTGCTGAACAGCTCTTGATTTACACATGGTCTAAAGAAATGTGGGGAAACCATTCTGAAGTTGCCCTGTGGAAGGAATCATATTTTAAGAGTAAAACATTGGCAGGTTTCATTGAATAGGGAAGGAGATTTCTAAGGATCCCATTTCCCCATCACTGAGAAAGGGATTTATATGCATTATTCCCTTTAGTAGTGTTGGGAGGTTCTGGTGTAAGTCCTTGAGGGTGATTGCGGGAACCAGCTACTCAGAGGTTATCGAAGCTTAATAATTTGCACAAAATTATGCTTAAAAAAAAGAATGGAAAAATGATTTTTTAAAATGGTTATGCTAGCAAAGTAACTGATCTTACCTGGGCCCATGTTGCAATTTTATACAATCCTAATACTTTCCTGATTTACTTGCAGAACCTGCCATGCAAGGGCATTTGAGTGGCTTGGGTGTGAAAGGCCATTTAATTAGGTCTTTTGAATAGGAATTGTGACTGATGTGGAAATACCCCCTGCATTTTATTTAAAATAAAATGCAGTTTTACATTTGTAATTGAAATGAAGTTTTTAAATGCCTTAGTTCCCTTAAAACTTATGAAGTCATGTATGTTTGATCTCTTAATAGTCTTCTTCAGGCAATTTTGCATAGATGATTGAGGAGTATATTTAATTTTTTTTTAATTTAGAACTTCATTCAAAATAACTACTATGTGGTGGTGGTGGTAGGGGATAACTTTGATGAATGTTTTGAAAAGGAAAGAAAATGTAGGAAGGAACTCGTGATGTTTCCAAGGAGCATGTTCTCCAGCACTTTACTGAGGGCTATTTTTGCACGTGCTCTGCAGTGCTCTCTCCACAGTTGCACCTTAATTATCCTGCACTTTGTTCTGGGAAGGTACGTATTGGCTTCTAGCCAATGTGGGCTAGGACTCTTCTTGTCACTGCAGTGTCTAACAGCATGTACGGAACAATATCCCAATTAGATCTTTAAGTGTTGGAAACATGATACACCACTGTGTTTTTCTCAGGGACTGATTCGTGGGAAGTTTCAAAAACACACAGAAGGTAAGCTTCATTATAATCCTTTAAACATCGGCCCAGGAAGACAGAAAAAGAAGCTGAAAATATAACAAGATATATCAATCTCTCTTTGGCTGGCAATTTTGTTTATCTTAAAAACAACTCTTCGATCAGAAAGATCAAATCATCATTTCCAAAGAGCATTGTTTTTGTTATTGTCACTCCAGACACAACCTCATCCTTCCAATAACAAAAGGAACTTTTTATTTGCCTCAGGATTCATAGTGTTCTATTGCCAACTGAAGATTTCTGTAAAAGTGATCCTTTAAACAGCCTTGTAAATTACATTTGTTTTCAGGTATGTCTCCAAATGAATACAGTAAAATGTATCGCTTTCTCTTTTTCTCTCTCTCCCTGACTGACCTCCCCGACCCATATGTCAAAAATGGCAAGAAAAAAATATGTAGCAAAGGAAGCAAGCTCCTTTTATACTTCCTCTCTGTTGAGACAATAATTGTGTAAAATGTCTGGACTAAGTTAAAATGGCCAAAGACAGCCTTTAATTTACACCCTGCAATGGGTTAAAAGTCCAATCAGTCCTCTCCTCTGTTTCTATCAGTCACTCTCTTAATAACAATTGAACTAAGTTGTTTTAAATGGTAAAATATTTAAATTCTTCCCACTGGCCTAACACTCAAAGACCAGGTAGATTATCAGCTACAGGTATCCTTAACTTGTTTTTTAGACTTAGAATATAAAGGCTTTGGATATTCCTATGTTGATGATATAGTTACAGGAGAGTAGTTACAGTTGTCCCTAGAGAAGCAAGGGAAAAGTAAGTCCAGATTCTAGACACCACGTGTGGAGTCTCACCTCTCTGTCTAACTCACACACACACACACACACACACGCAATTAAACTTTCCTCTATGAGATCAACAGCATAGATGCCTTATTATAGTCCCATCATTTATTTAGTCCATTATTTTAAGTTTTCTTAGCTCAAATAGAAATGAGTGAAACATTTCTGTTTTCTATTGTTTATCATTAATAATTATGTACTCCTTTAAAAAAGACTCCATTGATACCAAAACCTGAGCACAGTTTTTCTTTCAAGATATTTGCTGACATCTAAAGAAAACAAATGTCTAAGATTTAATAAGTAAAGTATCACAGCTTGCTAAAAGAAATCATTATTGGGCAAAGAATTTAAATGAAATTTTAAGTAACTAGTATCAGGGTAAAATGTGATTACTGTGGCCTACAATATGATACAAAACTACTTTCTTCATGAATTTTCTTTTCCATAGTTCACTTTAAAATTGACTAGCAATGACCTGGGTTTCTCATGCCATTCTCCAGTTTTAATTCTTTCTGGATAACCATGGGAATGGACTACATGGCTGGAGAGGAATAAATGGTGCAATATCACCCATTTTAAAAACTAAAACAAGCACAATGTTAATTAAAGGCATATGGGGCTGGTGCTTGTGTCTCAGTGACTAGGGAGCTGGCCCCATATACCAAGGGTGGTGGGTTCAAACCCAGCCCTAGCCAAACTGCAACAAAAAAATAGCCGGGCATTGTGGTGGGCACATGTAGTCCCAGCTGCTTGGTAGGCTGAGGCAAGAGAATTGCCTAGGCCCAAGAGCTGGAGGTTGCTGTGAGTTGTGGTGCCATGGCACTCTACCGAGCACAACACCGTGAGATTACGTTTCAAAAAAAAAAAACATAAAGTAAATAAATAAATAAATAAAGGCAAATGATTGACAAACTCAAGTCTTTTAAGGATCTTTAAAGATCTTTGAAACAGATATATCTTGGAAGTGGTAGAATAAACCCTAGCCTTCAGAGTTGATTTCAGGGCTTCTCTGGTGTCCAGATTAAGGAATTAAAAGCTGATCTAAAGAAAAATTATTAGGAGAATAAACAAAATAATTAATAATGCAGACTAACCTAGAATAAAAACTCAAATCACTGACTATTTTATTTTATGTTATATTTTATTGTATTGTTTTTAATTGTTGGGGAATCATTGAGGGTATAATGAGCCAATGAGTCAGGTTACACTGCTTGCATTTGATGGGTGAAGCCCCTCTATTAACAGTGTCCTGCCCCCAAGAGGTGGTGTCACACACTATGACCCCACCTTCCCTCGCTCCCCTTCTCCACTACCCCTCCCCCAACCATGTACTAGCATCAATTGTCCTCATATCAGAATTGAGTACATTGGATTCTTGCTTCTCCATTCTTGTGATGCTTTATTAAGAAGAATGTATTTCAACTTCATCCAAATTAACACAAAAGATGTAAAGTCACTATCCTTTTTAGTGACTGTATAGTATTCCATGCTATACATATACCACAGCTTTTTAAGCCATTCCTGGATTGGTGGGCATTTAGGTTGTTTCCACAATTTGGGATGCAAATTGTAAATTGAACTACAATAAACAGTCTAGTGCAAATGTCCTTATGATAAACTTATTTTTTTTCTTCTGGCTAGATGCCCAGTAATGGGATTGCAGGATCAAATGGGAGGTCCCGTGTGAGTTCGTTGAGGATTCTCCATACTTCCTTCCAAAAGGGTTGTGTTACTTTGCAGTCCCACCAGCAGTGTAAAGGTGTTTCCTTCTTTCCACAACTATGCCAGCATCTGCAGCTTTCAGTCTTTGTGATGTGGGCTATTCTCACTGGGATTAGGTGATATCTCAGGGTGGTTTTGATTTGCATTTCTCTGATGATATGGGCTGATGAGATTTTTTTCAAATGTCTCTACTAAAAATAGAAAAAAAATAGGTGGGCATGGTGACAGGCACCTGTGGTCTGAGCTACTTGGGAAGCTGAGGCAGGAGGATCACTTGAACCCAAAAGTTTGAGGGTGTCATGTAGCATTATCTTGACTTGATGGACCTCCAACCCATAGTGTACAGAAATGAGTGCCCCCAGGCTCTCTTCCAAAAAAATCAAACCTTTGAATATTCTTATGGAAACACAGCAGTCATTCAATGTTTGTCATTGAATACTTGTCATTTTAAGAAGTTGGAAACTCATCACAAGACTTCCTTTGCCTAAACAACTTGTAAGGGGAAATGGAGCAGAAAAATATAACGAAGTAATCATAAAAATAAATTTTAATGAATTCTTTCAATTAAGTGTAAATTCATTTATAATGTTGATAGCAACTTCATGAAGATTATTCTTAGATTTAACCTTGTGTTTAGTATACATTTCTTCATGTACCTGGTCTTGTTCCAAATTATAGGGTCCTGATTGCAGATTAAATGAGATAAAGCATGTAAGAGAACAGAGAATTTACTGAGGGGATACTTGACAGCAACTTAACAACTATTAGATACCCCTTCTTCTTTTCTCCTAAAAGAATATTCTGGGTCAAAGTTCTATTCTACAACAGAATCTGCTTTTCTATTAATTATACTCTAATGTACCTGAGTGGTACAGTTACTTCAAAAATTTACATTCCAAAAAGGTATTTTTTTTTAAATAGGATCTAAATAGGAGGAGAAAAAAATTGATACTTTGTGTCTTGTGATCTTTAAGTTATGTCTGTCTTCATGGATTTTGATAGCTTACATTTTGCCTGGTTTTCATTTTACCTTAGCTAACATCCTGAAGAGAAAACACAGCGAGTAGGTAAAAAAATCATCTGTGAATCATAACAAATGGATTTCCGCCAATGACAGGTCATGATATAGAAAAAAAATCTGTGATGATCCTCTTTCCTGTACACTCATTTATCTCTTCCTGGTGTCCACTGATAGATTCTTGCTGGATGATTTATTGCAGAAAAACACCACCTAGAAATGGGCTTTTGATAAAATTGTTCAAGGATTCCTGGACAATAAATCCTAATCTTAACATGCAATGTTGCAGAATGTTTCACCTTTCTAATGCTATAAATAAAATATGCCAAATGTGATAATAAATCCATACATTTAAGCACTATCTATGTAGTTTAGGAAATAAAGTCATAGTATGTATGCCTGATGTTAATAGCAGTTCTGAGCCTGAGGATATTGATGGTAGCATTTGCACGTTTGCCATCCAAATTTTTAGCACACTATGGTGCTTTATGAGATTGCATGGCTTTTCTCTGGCTGGGAAGGCTTGCTCTGCAAAGAGCATATGTGGTTCAAGCGTAATCAGTTTCTGGTAGCTTGAATCAAAAGAGATGTTTCCTGAGCACAGACAACTTGCTTGGGGAGACAACTGAAATTTTGAGTTCATGCAGAGATCGTTCTTCATAATTAATCACCTGCTGGAGGAAGTGATGAGAGGCTCAGTCACCTTATTGTGACTGAACTAGTGACATAAGGTATGAAGCATACAGAATCCTGGTATTTAGGCTTCTTCTCATAAGCTCAAGACTCCCACGTGGTAGAGGGACAGGGAAACCAAGACCTATTGGTTTGTTTTCATCTTATTTCCTTTTCACTAAGTGGAAACCTAAAGGCTGATTTTAATATCTGAGCTGCTACAGCCTATAAACTATAGCCAGCATCTACTGATTCAAAAACATGGAGACAAGATCTTAATCTAGACGAAGGTTTCCAGTCATGGCACTATTGGCGTTGGGCTGGGTAATTCTTTGTTAGAGGCCTTGTCCTGTACATCTACCCTCTGGATGCCAGTATCCTCCCCAGCCCCTCAATTATGATGGCAAATGACTCCTGCAGGGCAAAATCATCCTTGGTTAAAAACTTCTGATGAAGTCTGTGAAAAATATGTTAAAACCTTTATTTGCAGAAGAAAAGAGTGGGGAAGAGTCAATTCAAATGTAAAAGATTCTGAGTTTTGGAATGCTGAGGGAGTGGGCTTTTACTTTGGAGAGGATTAAAAACATTTATGTTTTTTATGGAGTAATCTCCCCAGTGTCATGCACAGGGAAAAGGAACAGTTCCACAAAATGCCGGTGATTTGGCCAGTTGCTGAGAAATCATGTGTTAAATACCATGCTGGTATAATCATTTTCATTGAACCTGACAGAATTAGAACACAGATGTAAAAATAGTGTGTACTTGAAAAGGGTAACCACACTAAAAAGAAAGAAATGGAAATGAGGATCAAAGAACCTAAGGAAAGTTTTTTTCCTCTAACAAATTGGAAATAGAGAAATCCATTATATCATCTGCAGCTTTCTTTGTATCCTCAGATATTTATTGAAGGTCAAAACAGAGATGCCTAATGGGTTATGATTATGTGAAATGAAGTGAGAAACAATGTTTTATAACAGCAAACACTTTTTATAGTGACAGTGTACTATATTCACTAAAACGTCTTACAGCTGCCTTTTCCCTGGTATCCATAGCTTGAAGCAGGAAAATAATATGTTATTCAAGAAATACATAGAAATTGGGGGTGTGACTTGGCTCTTGTCTCAAGACCCCAGAATATTTCCCAGTATGCTTCATCCAACTTGAATAACTATTTACACTAAAAAGTATTATATTGTTTCCTTTATTTCATTTTTTTTCCCATCTCAGTTGTGAAAAAAAAGTTATATTTTAGTGATAAAGAATTTACAAAGATTTGCATTAGGGCTCCCATAGTTTTGAGTTTCAAAATGCCTTTTCAACACACAAAAAAGTCAAGGTCTTCCAAATGATAACAGTTATGCCTTTTGTATCCTTCCATACTAAAATAATATAAAAACTGGTATGTGTATTAATTCAGTAACGCCGGGAAATCAAGTTATGTTTTATCAACCACAATAGTATCTACATACATTTTAAAAATAATTAGAGCGTAATTGGGAATATTACTTATGTAGGACAAAACTTGTTGGCTAGAAACTCTTTGAGACACTTCTACCCAGCCCATAGGTTGGGAACATAGGACATTTTCTTAAAGTGCTTTTTTATAGTAACATATTTAACATTTATCTGATAAACCTTATGATACTGGAAGAGATGTGCTCAGGCTCTGCTATCTGGTACACACCAGCTCCTCATAGCCGGCAACTTTGACTCTTTGTCAAAGAACTGCCTCTATGTTTCCTATGTTTTCCAGAGTTTCCTGAAAATATGTGTTTCCTTGGGACTGACCAGTGAGAACATATAAAAGCTCTGACTCCCCTGATCCTGGACAGGAACAACTGGGAGATACATAACACTCTCACTGATTTAGGTCTCCTCTATAGAACTGAACCAAGGTTACGCTTGCACCTTTGTTTGGCTTTCTTCCCTGCCACATCTTCCTACTCTAGGAAGCATTCCTAATCACTTTCACAAGGATCATTATCTCAGAGTCTGCTTCTGTGGAACCCAGCCAAAATAGACATCATGTAGACTACAGTATTTCTATTCATTCTTTCTGTTACTCACCAAATATTAATCAAGCCCTCTTAAGTGCCAGACCCTGGAATTATTGGAGAAAACAGAACCAGTCTCTGCCTTTCTGGAGCATATATTTTAATAGGAGACACACATGTTCACTGCGGTATTTTAGGACTTAACATGGTTCAGCTCAATGCACGTCCTCTGTAAGTGTTGACTGAAGATGAGGACAAGCTGACACATACAATAAAGCCAGAATTTCATATTTTGGTCTATAGGACCCTGAAACTTCTACCTTTCTGGTTTCACCTCTCAGCATCCTTCCCTTCATGTGCTTTGCTGGAGCATGTTGGCTTGTCAATGCTTCCTCAGTCATGCCAAGTTCTCCCTGAACCCACGGGCCTCATAAGCTTTTCTTCTTGCATGACAATCTCTTCCTCCAAATCTTTACTTGGCTGGTTTCTTATAGTTTAGGGTTCAGCAAATGTCACTTTCCTGGAACTGTCTCACATTGGCCTATCTTATTTCCTTGATAGTGCTAATAACTATCAGATATTTTCTTTATTTTTTACCTCCTTGTTTATTATCTGTCTGTCCTAAAGAATGTTTGTCCCATGTGCACAGGAGTCTTACAAGGTATAATTACCAATTTCACTCTAGTGTCCACTCTAAAATACACAGTAGACATTCAAAGAGTGGTAGAATGCTGAAAATAACAAGTAAATATGCCAATTGCAAGATGCAAAGAACTACTAAGGAAAGAGAACATTGTTGTGGAGAATAACCATGGGAGATATAGAAAGCACAGTTAGTGAAGAACTTGCCGAAGAAGTGACATTCAGGCTAAGACAAATGCTATTGGGAATAGGGTGTACACAGGCCCAAAAGAAAACAAGCTTTTATGATGGGAGCTTACTGTGCAGAGAGGAGACAAAAAAGAAGAGGAAGAGGTCACTTACAGCAAGAGTTGCACACCACAGCCTGTGGGGTTCATCTGGCCTCACATGCAGGCCAGATTTTATGGGAACACAGACACACCGATTTGTTTATATATCATGGATGGTTGTTTTCTCACTGTAATAGTGTAGTTGAATGGTTGCAGTAGATCATCTCTTCTCCAAAAAGCCTAAAATATTTACTATCTGACCTTTATAGGAGAAGTTTACTAAACTTTAGGCCTTAAGGTTGAGAGAAAGGGCTTGGGTTTCATGTCTACACAATGGTGTGGTGATTTTCAAACATGTCTGCAAATTCTTTGATAACCCTTCCTTCTAGAGGTGGACTCCAGATTCCTTCCCCTTGAATCTAAGCCCTGTGACTCCTTAGCCAATGTACGAGAAGTAATGCTATGTGAATTTCTCAGCTTAGGCTTTATGAAATTTGCAATGTCTGCTTTGTGGCTGTCAAAACCTAGCCACCATGTTGTGAGGAAGATCAAGGAGCTCATGGCCAGTCTGCAGAGTGAGGCCCATATGGCCAGCACACATGGTTAGCCTTCAGAGAAAACCTTCATGTAAGTAAATTCTGCAACCCCAGGACAGCCACTCACTTTATACCTTGTAGAGCAGACAGGAGCTCTCCTCATTCAAATTACAGATTTGTGAGCTAAATAAATGGTTATTATTTTTTAAAACATTATGTTTCAGGTCATTTTATTATGCAGTAGTACTAGAAAGAACAAACAGGAAGGCATTAATATCCTTTTCTCTACATTGTCTCATATTTTCCTTAACATGCATAATGTAAAACCACTTCCTTAATGTTTATCCAATCTCCTTGTTTCCTTTTCAAAGCATCTTCTCACTGATTATACAACTTAATTAATTCAATGAATAGTTGAGTGTCTACTGTATGTAGTAGTCTATATCATAAATATTCATTGCTTGGTACTTGAATATTTGAACAGGATGTTTTGTTTGAAAGTGAAGGACCATAATTCTACTACATTTGTTAATACACAGGGAAGATGTATGTGAATAATTATTTATGCAAAACAACTTTTCATTCTTGAACTTTAATTGTGAAATTTAGTACCTCCCTTTTTTGCTATTTTCTGAAGTTTGAAAGAATAGTTCAGTGATAATTGTAGAATTCTTATTTAATAGGGAAAGCTGGCACTTCATAAATATCAAATTATCATCCCATTTATAAAGTGGCCATTTTTCTTTAAATACATACATTCAGTGCCAGTTTTTTTTAATATATAAGAATTTAATAATTACAAACAATTGAATTTTAACATTACAAAATGAATACTTAAACATGAGGAAAACCATTCAGAATACCTGAAAAATAAAAAAGTTTTACATATTTTCCCCTTTAGAAATCTGGTCTGGTATTCTGAAGATTAAATAGACATAAAAAAATACAGATAGAAAGTATTCAATTTATGAAGAAAGCTATATTATTTGCCTGTATATGAAGAATAAAAATTGCTGAGCTTTTTTTACCCAATCTTTTTATTTTACAGATCATAAATAATAATGCAACAAGTTACAAAAAAACAGTTTCTACCAACTTCCTGGTTCAAACTCTGGGCAAGACTGAGATAACTTGTGGTAGGAAAAATGAGCTGCGTCTGGAATCTCTAGCTGAAACTGCCCCATGACTGAGCTACCATAGTAAATGAGAAAAAATGAATTTAATCACTTACAAGCTTGCTACTTTGGATCTTGATGGCTGAAACAGAATGAAACATTATGAGGAAAGAACAGCAGGTAGAAACATCAAATGTCTGTGAACCACTGAGGGTTGTGCAAACAAGTCAAAATAAGAAAATATCAAAGGAAACAGAGGAAAGTGAATAGAAAGTGAAAGAGAATCATGAGATTGTTAAGCAGGAAAGGGAAATTCCACCCTGTTAAGGCTGTGACATCATCCAGTTACAGAGAGGCTCCTGGTATGCTAAAGTTGTCCAGCAGATAACAAAGGGGTGTTGATAGAAAGATCTATTTCCTTTTCTCTAAGGATAGCCTCACCCTTCATCATAGGCACATAGCTAGATGGGTACAATGAGGATGTGACTGATGTTAAATGGTCCACCCAAGATAATAGCACAATAAATGTTAGAGAAAGGCTTCAAAACCAAATCTCATAACATCAAGGCTAAGTTTTGGGTTTTTTAAAAACGCTATTATGGCAGAAAAAATAATGGCCCTCAACGATCTCCACATCCTAACTCTTGGGATCTGTGAATATGTTAGTTTATGTGGCAAAGGGGCATTGTAAATTTGGTAAATGATTTTGAGATGGTGAGATTGTCCTGAATTATCTGAGTGGCTCCAAAGTAATCCTTATAGGAAAGTGGTCAACAGGGAAGCCAGAGAAGGATCTGTGACAACAGAAGCAGCTACCAGAGGGACAAATGTGATGTTTGCTATTTATCTTTGAAGATAGAGGCAAGAGCCTGAGTCTCATGCAAAAGACTTCTAGAAACTGGGAAAATCAAGAAAACTACATTCTATCCTAGAAACTCTGAAGAGATTACGGCTTAGCTAATGCACTGATTTTGGCCCAGTGAAAACCATTTTGGATTTCTGACCTTTTATCTTAGATCTATAAGATAATAAATTTGTGTTAATGTAAGACACTAAGTTTATAGCACTGTTACAGCAGCAATAAGAAATGAATACAGCTATCATAGCTGTATCTAGTTGTCTATCACTACAAATAATATTGATTAATACAATTTTTGAACATTTCAGGTTTCAGAATTGAGGGTTAAAACATTCTTACAATGACATTGCAAAGCATTTGTGACCCTATCATGGCTTTTACCTCTTGTATTGAAAACTCTGATTTAGTGCCTGCCTTCTCCTTTCTTACTCTGAGTAAATGATTTAAGTGTTCTGTACCTCAACACCTATAAAATATATGCAGTATAAATTAAATGCTTAGAACAACTTCATTTGAGTTGTCTAAAGGTTAAATAAGACCACATATAAGAGGTACTTGGCACATGGCTAAAAGCGATTTTTTTTTTTTTTGAGACAGAGCCTCAAGCTGTCACCCTGGATAGAGTACCATGGCATCACAGCTCACAGCAACCTCCAATTCCTGGGCTCAAGCGAGTCTCCTGCCTCTGCCTCCCGAGTAGCTGGGACTACAGGCGCCCGCCACAACGCCCGGCTATATTTTGGTTGCAGCGGTCAATGTTGTTTGGCGGGCCCTGGCTGGATTCGAACCTGCCAGCTCAGCCTTAGCCCATTGAGCCACTGGCACCGAGCCATAATAGTGATTTTTAAGGATAAGGGAAAGGAGCAGAGATAACATCCCAGTAGACTGTAAGGGAGCAAGAAAGGCACTGGACACACAGATAAACGTTTGGCATAATTTCAAAAATAGAATAAAAGATGATTATGGACTGAACTAGACCAAAGCTATTCTCTCACTCATATTGTTAAGCAACCTATTAGATTCTTTGCACAGATACAGGAAATTCTACCAAGCACTTTTGTAGCTTGTGGAATAAAATTGTGGTTTTGTTAACAGTATGGAAACTGAATCTAATTCTTATTTCATGGTGTGGGTTCAGTCATTCTCAACATTTCTGCAAGAATACCTCTTATAAATGTATTCACTTTTAGCAAAGGAATAAATGTAAGGATATTAGAGGCCACTGGGCCACTTCCTTTCTTGCTATTGGGATTAACCATTTCTGGAGGAATGGAGGTCAAAGATTCTTGACCTTTATAATCCGAGTAGCAGGAAAGGAGAGACTAGAATCAGTATGTATTCCTTCTCCATCCTCCATCCTGGTGGCAGGTTACAACAGCTCCCCATTAGTGTGCAGATACCCCCTGGATGGAGTTGTGCTTTCCACATTGTGAAATACTATTATGCCCCAACTCCATCTTGCTAAGGGCTTTCAACACTCCCCCTTTAAGACAGGAAGCTCAGCTGAAAGAGTTTAGTAATAACTGCAAAACCCCAGCTTCCCCTTGTAAGGACTCCCCTTACCAGGTGTTGGCTGATGCCAAATTTGACTTGTATTAAAGACTTCCCCTCCCCTAGTGAAAGCCCCTTATGCTTCTAGGGGTCAAGAGACTTTGAGATGTGAGCACTCTTGTCCCTGCCGATCAATAAAAGAACCTTGCTTAATTTGGACTTAGTATGCTGGTGTTTCTGTTTTCCACTCACTTCAGGTATAGAATTTGGAGGCCCCAGCAAGATTCGCCAGCTGGAGTGTCGACCTCTCTGTGTAGCCCCCCAGAGAGGAAAGAAATTATAGGAGAGGCTCTCCCTGAGATGTTCTAGGGCCCCATAATCCCTAAACTCCTCCTGAGGGCTTCTGAGGGACTCCTTCCTACTCCTCACCCAAATTCAGGTCCTCTAACTTCCTCTTGAGAGGTAATTGTCTGTGGCATTTGTCTGAGACTGTGGTATTTATTTGAAATTATTTTTTGTTCAGAAGGGCCGTTAGGGACCTTTGAGAGAAGACCACTGGACAGGAGACTCAGGGGTTGGCCCTGCCCTGTCAGAGACACTAGGACACTAATGCCCATCTAGACTCAGGTGCTTTGGTCTTTTGGCCTCAGGGAAGCTTGGATGCAGAGGTACAGGTAAAAAGGGAGCCTCAGGGGTTGGTCCTGAGGACAGGCCCATAAACCTGTAAGACAGGAGCCCCAGGGAACCTGGCCTGGACAGCAAACACCCCTACACCTGCCACCCCAATCATCAAACACTAACTTTTAAAAATATTTACGTCTACATTTTTTAACATTTTATTTTGAAATAAATGTAGTTTAACTAAAAGAGTACATGAAAACATCTCTTTTTTAATATTGAAAGATTTAAACTGCAGCTAAAAAACATCTTCCCATTAAGCCCCACAGAGCTTGCACTGAGATCTTGATTTTAGCCTTTTTGCCAATTGAATGATTCATGACACAGTTTAAAGAAAGGGATAGTATACAGCAAAATGTCAAGTGCTTTTGGCCTTATTCTTTTCTTAAACTTTCATCTTTCTAAGGTGCTACCAAAATAAATAAATAAATTAATTAATTAATTAAATTATTAAAAAATATATGTACCCAGTTTGAGCCCAATGTTTTTAACTCTGTATTTTGAAATAATTATACATTCAGAGCAGGAAGTTGCAAAGATAGTGCAGAGAGTGCTTATGTACCTTTTACTCAGTTAACTCTCAGGGTACCACCTTACATAACAGCTTACACAACCCTGGTACAATGCCAAAACCAGGAAATTGAGGATGGTACAATCAATAGAACATATTCAAGTTTCACTAGTTTTACATGCACTCATTTGAGTGTGTATGCATGTGAACACAAATCTATGCAATTTCAGCATCTGAGTAGGTTCATATAACCATCATCATAACCAGACGTGTTCCATGACCACCAACATCCTTTTGCTACCCCTTTAGAATCACATTCATCCCTTTCCTCACTCTTCTCCCTATGCCTCCCATCCCATCTCTCCTGGCAATCAAAAATATATTCTACACCTCTTCAATTTATTTCAAAATAAAATGTTAAAAAATGTAGACGTAAATACATTTTATATAGCATTTTAAAATGCTATATAAAAGGAATAATATAATATGTAACTTTCCAAGATTGGTTTCTTTCAAGTAGTATGATTCCCTTGAGACACAGCCAAGTAGTTGCATGTATCAATTGTTTGTTATTTCTTTGTGTTGCTAGATAGTACTCATGTATCCCAAATGTGTCCCAGAGTGTTTAACCCTTCACCCACTGAAGGACATTTTGATTATTTCCCATTTATGGCAATTACAAATAAAGCAGCTAGGAACATTCATATATGCATTGGTGGTGGGCTGTGTGGAGCCATCGTAGGAGAACTGCCCCGGCAAGCTCCCAGGGAACTAAAATTTATAATGATTGTACAAATAATCAAAAGGTTTAATTAGGCTTGGTATAAGAAGAAGCATGCATAAAAAATTCCAATTCATATGAGAAATATATATGTTAAATGAGTGAAAAAGGATACATCCTTGGGCCTACTAAACTAATACAAATTCAGACAGCTGATCAAACCTTACTGGTGGAGGTTCAGGGACATCTCCATATATGTTTTTATGTAATCATAAAACATAAAGCTGTTTTGGGGGGAGAGAGAAAAATGTAATAACAAATAAGCTAATACTCTTTTTGGAAGAATAAGGGATCTTACTATTTAACAGAAGTGTTTACATATATATTACATATATAGTTATTTTTTATTGTGCTAAGATATAAAAGAACTTATAATCATTTGTAAACATACAATCCATCGGCATTAAGTATGTTCACATTGTTATCCAATCCCACAATTCATCTCTAGAACTTTTTCATTATCCCAAACTGAAACTGTATATAGTTCTATTAATTTTCATAATAACAGTGAAATTCTGGTAAAGAATTTATGATATAATAATAAACATCCTAGGGAACCATTCTAGTCTTGAGGATTTTGTCTTTTTCTTTGTTCTGACTTCCATTTACATATTTATGATATCTGATAGAATATCATTATCATGGCCTAGGTACAGTGACTCATGCCTATAATCTCAGCACTCTGGGAGCCAAAGGTAGAGGAATTGCTTGAGTCTAGGAGTTTTGAGATCAGTCTGGGCAACATAGCTAGACCTCATCCTATAACAAATAATAGCCAGGCATGGTGATGCACACCTGTATAGTCTAGTAACTCAGGAGGCTGAGGCAGGAGGATCTCTTTTCTCTTTATGCAAGAGTTCAAAGATGTAATGAAAGCTATTGATTGTGCCACCGAACTCTAGAGTGGGCAGCAGAACCAAAAAAAAAAAAGAAGAAGAAAGAAATTGTGATTTTTTTTTTTTTTTTTGTATTTTTCTACAACTTTGAAGAAAAAGAATATCATTATTTTCCCATCTGTTACTTTAAGGCTCAGAATAACAACTTTGTAAGGATTATTGTGCCATATTAAATCTTGTAATTTATAAAGATACAAAAGCTAAAGAGTTTTCTGAAGAATTGGTGCGTATTTAAAAGCAATTTAATGTGAAGTTAAATATATATAATGAAACTTACTTGCTTTATTTAGTGTGACTTCAATAAACTTATTTTTTCAGGTCTCTACAGCAGAACAATGTCGTTCTTCCCCCAAAAGTATGATTTCTTGCAATAAAAAATCCCTTTATCTGCCACAAGAAATGTCTGCTGTCTATGTAGAATTCACAGAATATTACTATCCAGATGGAAAGGATTTTCCAAGTAAGAGTTTCTTCTTTTATTATTTGTTCATTGTTTGAAAAAAATAGTGTTTTCTTGCTAAGTTTTTGAGTTCTGCAAATGTGAAAAAAAATTCCATTGTTTTTTATTCTTGTAATCCATGTGTGTAGTACATAATTGTAGTCTAAAAATTTTACATGTTGTCGTTGTTTGTTCATATGTTCTTCTGTTTCCTAGCTTGTAGCATCATCTCTGGCAGGAAACCTATAGTATTCATGGTTCATTTTATCCCTGAGATTCAACTCATTTTTGTGCTTAGTTGCTGTTTGTTAAATGAAAGAATTAGGTTAGTTAGATTATTTATAGAATAAGGTCTTTTTTCCCCCTTTAGTAAAATTCTATTTATATTTTAGCTATGAAATGGTATTCATGTTTGGGGGGGGGCACGCAATTTAGTCTGTAACAATAGTTATAGTATTGTTAGTCCTGTTCAGGATGCATGTGTTTCTTTTACATATTTAATTTGCATCTTCCCCTTTCCCTTAGTGCCATGAGCATACGTGAGGTTTCTACAAGCTCATTTAGATATTTTTTTTTAACAACTGAACAGTTTATTAAGAATTAAACAAAGGTATGATGTGATACAGTACAAGCAAGACACTCAAGATAGGTATAATAGTACTACTCACATAAAAACTTAAACTTCACCTCAAAAAAAATCACAAGACAAAAGGGAAAGCAATTTCACTGTTATAAGATAAGATATTTCATGCAAAGTATTAACTCTGCCCCCCAAAGCCCAACCTCCCAACAAACAAAAAACTATCTGGGAATACTGCTATGCTAACATATCAACCACAGTATAATCATTCATGGGAAAACAGAAATTAAGCAATGAATTAAATTAAATAACAAAGTTCAAACTATCATAAATTCATAGACCACAATGATTTTACAAAACAAGCAATTCCAGAAATCCCATAACAATAAAAAAAGAAGAAATATTTCTTTTTTTTTTTTTCCACAGGCGCTCGCCACAGCGCCCAGCCATTTTTGGTTGCAGCCGTCATTGTTGTTTGTTGGGCCCAGGCTGGATTCGAGCCCGCCAGCTTGGGTGTATGTGGCTGGCGCCTTAGCGTGCTGAGCCACAGGCGCTGAGCCAGAAGAAATGTTTCAATATCATTCTACTTGATCTGGATACACCTGATATTGAAATTGGAGAAAATATATTATTATAATGGGAAATTATAAACATGTTTCACTTATAAATGAGGATGCAATATCCTAAACAACATATTGACAAGTTGAATTAAAAAATTAATATTTAAGTAATGTACTTTGGTCAAAATTGAATCCAATTTATATGAAAGTTAGTCACTATTTTCTTTTTTTTTTTTCTTTCCCTCACCCCATCCCTCCTTCTCTGTCTGTTCTCTCCTTCCCCCATTCCCCACTGTGTCATTAATTGTCATTAATTGTCCTTAAATCAAAGTTGAATACATAGGATTCATGCTTCTCCATTCCTGTGATGTTTCACTAAGAATAATATGTTCCACCTCCATCTGAGTTACTACAAACCCTGCAAAGTCTCCATTATTTTTGATGGCTGAGTAATATTCCATGGTATACATATACCATGGCTTACCAATCCACTTCTGGGTTGAAGGGCATTTAGACTGTTTCCACACTTTAGCAATTATAAATTGGACAACAATAAACAGCCTTGTACAAATGTCCTTATAATAAAAGTTTTTTTTTTTTTCTTCTGGATAGATGCCCAGCAATGGGATTGCAGGATCAAACGGGAGGTCTAGGTTGAGTTCTTTGAGCTTTCTCCATACTTCCCTCCAAAAAGGTTGCACTAGTTCACAGTCCTCCCAGCAGTGTAAAGGTGCTCCTCTCTCTCCACATCCGCGCCAGCATCTACAATCATGAGATTTTGTGATAATAGGCCATTCTCACTGGAGTTAGATGGTATCTCAGGGTGGTTTTTTTATTTTATTTTATTTTATTTTATTTTTAATAATTGTATTGAGTCATAATTATGTACATTGGTGCAATCATAGGGCACGATTCATATACATTCAGAAATATTTTGATCGAACTGTTACAGATAACCTTCATGGCATTTTCTTGATCACTGTATAAAGACATTGATATTCTACCTTTAATAAGTTTCACCAGTACCCTGCTAAGATGCACCATAGGTGTGTTCCCACTAATTGCCCTCCCTCTACCCATCCGCCCCCCTCCCCTTCCCTCCCTTTCCCCTTTCCCTGTATTCCTGTGCTATAATTGGGTTTTAGCCTTCATATGAAAGCTATAAATTAGCTTCATATTAGGGCTGAGTACATTAGATACTTTTTCTTCCATTCTTGAGATACTTTGCTAAGAAGAATATGTTCCAGCTCCATCCATGTAAACACAAAAGAGGTA